>JAKUCM010001111.1:0-35944 GCA_023374145.1 Lepidium sativum | reverse complement strand
TTCAGTCTTCACACATAACTAAGATCAAGTTAGTCTTAGTTCTTCAGTTTTTCTTTGAGTACTTGTGGATTATATTAATTTGGGTGTGGTGGGGTTAAAGGAGGATAGAATCACAAGTTTGTAAGTGAAAACCAGAAAGCTTTCGAGTGAGGTCTTTCAAATCCAAAACGTTGGGGGTGGGGGGTTAGGGTTAGGGTTTACAAGTTATGCGAACAGGTGGTTATACAATTCAACAGACACTTACTACAGAGGCTGCTTCTGTTTTGAAGCACTCTCTCACTTTAGCAAGGAGGAGAGGCCATGCTCAGGTTTTAACATTCTTCCACTTTTTCATGACTGTTTAAAGTTTTGATTTTGTTTGATGTTTTTACTAAAATGGAAATTCTTTTTATCTTCAGGTCACTCCACTCCATGTTGCAGCTACATTATTGTCATCAAGGACAAGTCTTTTGAGAAGGGCTTGTATTAAGTCTCACCCTGGTTTTTCAACTAATTACCAGTTTGCCCCTTCTCGTCATCTTCATCATCATCATCAAAACCAAAACCATCCGCTTCAATGCAGAGCTCTCGAGCTTTGTTTCAATGTGGCACTCAACAGGCTTCCTACTGTTCCTGGACCCATGTTCCATGGACAACCTTCTCTCGCGAACGCTCTCGTCGCTGCACTCAAAAGAGCTCAAGCTCACCAGAGACGAGGCTGCATCGAGCAACAACAAACTCAGCAAACGCAAACGCAGCCTCAAACGCAGCAAACGCAGCTTCTTGCTGTTAAAGTGGAGCTTGAACAGTTGGTTATATCCATTCTTGATGACCCGAGTGTGAGTCGGGTCATGAGAGAAGCTGGATTTAACAGCACCGCCGTGAAAAACTGTGTTGAAGATTGCTCCGCTGTGTCCTCCGTCTTCTACGGCGGTGGTTCCGTCGTCGGAGTTTTCTCTTCTCCTAATTCTCCTGATCAACAACAATACCACAATAATATCAATCGACTTCATCACTACCAAAACCCTAAAGATTTCAACTTTGTTAACCCTACTTTCCCTTTATGGCAAACCCCTTTCTTGAATCAATCTCCCGATCAAAACCCACTTTTAATTTCATCCTCATCCTCTCATCCACACCATCATTATCAACGTCTGAGAGAAATCGATTTGAAACTCATCCTTGATGTTCTCCAGAGGAAAAAAACGAAGAAGAATAACCCAGTGATAGTCGGAGACTCAGTTTCATTCACTGAAGGGTTTGTCTCTGAGTTAATGGCAAAGCTAGAGAGAGGAGAAATCGATCAAACCGGGGATTTAAAACAAACCCAGTTCGTCAAGTTTCAGTTTTCACCAATGGCGGCCAAGTTTATGAGGAGAGAAGACGTGGAGACGAACATAAATGAGTTAAGGAAAAAAGTCGTATGTCTAACAACGAGTGGCAAAAGTGTAATTATATTCACAGGTGACTTAACTTGGACAATCAAAGAGATTAGCAACAACAAGAATGAGGGAAACGATGAAATATCTTCGTCTTACAGTCCTCTGGATCATCTAGTTGAAGAAATTGGGAAGCTAATCGCTGAATATAACGAGGAATTAGACGATGATGATTGTAAAATCAGAAGAAGGGTTTGGGTGATGGGAACAGCTTCGTTTCAGACATACATGAGATGTCAAATGAGACAACCTTCGTTAGAAACACTGTGGGCTCTTCATCCTGTATCTGTCCCCTTCATCTGCTAATCTTGGCTTAAGCCTTCATGCCACAGGGTAAATTCTTTTCTTACTTTTTACAATTAATTACTCTTAAAAAAGTTAAAGAAAATCAGTGTGTTTGTGTGTTTTTTCTCTCTCACACAAAAGTGAGATCATTTTGTGATGTTGGTCAAAAAGGGTTTGCGTAGATAGTGACACTAGCTAGTATACCTATGTTGAACTTACAAAAAAATCGAATCTTTATGTCTTGTTCAAAACACAATAATTTGATAATATGCCATGTTTTTGCAGAGCTTACTTGAAAATGGTCCCTTTAGACTCTGTCTTTGTTCTCTGACTTACTCAGATCAGTGTCTCATTGAATTAGCAAAAACCTTCCTCTATCAATGTCCATGCCTGTCCACTCACACATTATACAGTCTCATTGATAATATTTTATAATTTAAAAAAATTTTGGACCCACATAGGAGTCCACCTAAAGATAGGTAAATTATGTATATATAAAACTTTAAATCCGTTGAGAATTTTTGGATATCGTATAGAGATTGGTATAGTGGATTCGAATATGCGCTTTAGATATATAGGTGTATTATTCAGTGGTCATTGCTTGTCGAGGAATGAATTTCAGACATAGTAGAGAATATTTCCTGCAAAGCTTGAAACTTTTGAAATTTATGTTTTATTGTTTTGTTTTGTAGGTATAGACGTTTTTTTTTATCTCGGTTAATTAGTCGCAAGTTTTTTTTTATGTCTGAAAGCTAAGAGACCGTCCTATATGTGGGAACATTTTGTCCTCTTGTCTACAGAACTCTTTTACAACAATCCAAAATCTCTTTTTTGCTTTCTCAGACATTATTTACGAGAATGCCACTAACCTCTCTTTTTTTACCGTTTCTTTTTTGCAGTGGACATGAGGCAAGGAACATAGATAATGTGATTGCAACCAAGTCCTTTTCTTGTTGTAATAAAGCTGAGGGTGAAGATGACCTAATATGCACTATTCTAAGTTGTTGTCCTGAGTGTGTTACTAGCTTTGAAAGAGAAGCAAAAACCCTTAAAGCTAACCAAGACAAAATTTTGCCTGCTTGGCTCCAATCTCATCAAACAGACAATTCTTCACAGAAGGTAGCATATTTGAATCTGATATCTACTGATTAACGATCGATCTTAAGGGATAAATGGAATATCTAATTCCATATTTTGATTGTTTTTTAGGAAGAGATAATAGGATTGAGGAGAAAATGGAACAGGTTGTGTCAAAATCTACATAACCAGACTGAACAATCGAGTTTGATGAGCAAAAATTACTCCTATGGCTTACCTTATGGATCACCAAACGAGTCATCAAGATCAAAATGTTTGATTGATACTTTGGGTTTAATGCCAAATCAGAGAGCCACAAACTCGATTGCCAAATTCAGGCGTCAGAATTCTTGCACAATCGAGTTTGATTTGGGTGGAAATGAACATGAGAAGAGTGAATCGATCAATGAAGCTGAAGATGACAATGGAAACGAAAAGATAACCCTTGATTTGGGGCGTTCTCTGTTTCGATCAGATTCCATAACAGAGGCAAGTAAGAAGATCAACGCTTTGCTCAAAGCGTTGGAGGAGAGAATTCCATGGCAAACTGTGACAATGCGTCTGATAGCTGAGAGTTTAATGGATTGCGTGTCAAAGAAGGAAGACGGTTGGATTCTGATAGAGGGCAGTGACACAACCGCGACAAGGAGATTAGCTCGTACAGTATCTGACTCTATTTTCGGATCTTCGGAGTCTATGGTTCATATTGGCCTTAAGAGGAAATCTAACGAGTCAAAGGCCAGCTCGGAAACACTACTTGCTTGCGGATTGGAGAATCATGAGAAGGCTGTCTTCTTGATTGAAGACATCGAATTGGCAGAGTCGTGCTTTTTGAAAGTCCTCGCTGATCGGTTTGAGAAGAAACGGAGGGTCAAAACAGGAAATGATCATCGCCAAGCGATCTTTATATTGACAAAGGAGGATTCAAGCATTGCAAGAAACAGAGGGTCTGTTATGCAAATTGGGTTGGAGGTCACGGAACAGAGTCTCGGGAGAAAGAGAAAACCGGAATCAAATTTAACGGCAAGGGAGAACAAGAGTTCGAAGGTGGGAGAGATCGAGAATGGGTTATGGAACAAGAAGGAAGTGTTCTCGAGGCAATCGAGTTTCAATAGCTCTTACCTCGATCTGAACATAAAAGCTGAAGAAGATGAAGTAGAAGAAGGAGGTGAGATCAGTCCGATTTCAAGCGATTTAACCGGGGAGGAGGAAACAGAGATATCTTCCAGCGATTTTCTAAACCGGATTCGAAACAGGTTTGCTGTAAACCGAACACGTGAACCGGGAATTGAAAAGGCAATGATAACAGCAGCATTCAGGGAGGTTTTTCCGGAGGGAGAAGGAGGAGGAGTTAGGTTTAGCGTGGAGGAGAAGTTAGTGGAGAAGCTAAGCGGAGGAAACGTACAGAACGGTGCGTTTGAAAGTTGGTTAAAGGAGGTTTTTCAAAGGGGTTTACTAACGGTTAAAAAGGGCGGGAAAAAGGATACGGGTGTAATTAGGATGGTGTTTGGGGGTATAGTAGACAACAAAGGATATGGTGTTGGGGTTGGTGGGTACATGGGTACATTTCTTCCCAACAAAGTCCAAGTTTCCATGTTCGACTAGATCTTTCTTTCTTTCTTTCTTTTGTGTTAAGGTCAAATTTCTTTGGTTCCTTTTTGCTTTCTTTCTTTTGTAATGCAGAATTCTCATTACTAATGTGGTGGGGGTTTGACTTGTGTAACTCGTTTTCTTTCTTAGAATGTAATATAAATGCGTTTTACTTTGAAAAAAAAATGTATTGTTATGTTGTTTTGTACATGTCCAATGCTCAAGCAATCAATACTATATTGGGCTTAATGCGAAGCGGAAAAGCCCAATAGGCTTCAGACGGCCTTGATGCCACTTGGAATCTACCAAACGCGATTGAACGAACGAATTTTTCAAATCAAATTTTAGAAAGTTGGAAGATTCCTTCGTAGCTCTCTGATGAGGAACGAAGCGAGAGTGGGTTGTGGAAACTGGAAGCACACTCTTCTCTACTTAACTGTAATTCTATTGCTTCTCTACTTCATCGAATCCTTAATCTTCCATAAATTACACATCAACCATAACAAAATCCACCTGAAAAGGTCTTCTGATCTTCCTCTACGATTCCGCGACGATGGAACCTTCAAAATCTTCCAGGTGCGGTTTTATTTTGCCCCCTTGTAGCTTAGTTCTTTGAGATTCGTGCAATTCGCTTGGCATTGATTGGATTCTGATTCATATCGATGGGTTATTTGATTGATGGCCACAGGTCGCGGATATGCATTACGGAATGGGGAGTATTACTCGGTGTAGAGATGTCTTTGATGCAGAATTCGATTACTGTTCTGATCTCAATACAACTCGGTTCCTTCTTAGGATGCTTGAAGCTGAAAGACCTGATTTGATCGCTTTTACTGGTGAATTTGTCTTTGTTTTTAAAGCTACTAAATCTACTGGTTCGGTTATACTTGTGTGGAAAATTTCTGAATAATTGATTCCTTCAAGTGCAGTAGGTTTTGTATACTTAGTCTATCTCTTTATGATTAGATTCGCTATGTGACTATATGAGGAAGAAGTAGTTGGTTGAGCTATAGTCATGTTAGTATGTGATGCGATCATGGACCCGTTTGTACCCGAGGAACAACTTGCATCCGAGGAGGTTTGTGATTTGGAAATTCCCTCCGATCCAATGACAAAGTTAAGGACCAAAATTTTCAACAAAAGTATAAAAGTATAAGTCTAATCTTTAGACAAATTGAAAGCAGTTTTGAGCCAAACACTTGCCCAACTTCATTGGTTTGGTTCAAGTGACTTAAAGATTGGCAAAGAGAGGTGTTGCGACATGTTCTCTTTTCCTCCTTTGGATTTTTTCCCTTAGGGTTTTATCCTCTGACAATTTTTAATGAGGCATGTGCGCTCACTTTACCTTATCCTCTTTGTTAACATTGCTTACTTAATTCTTTCTTTTCTTCTCATTTTCTGTACTTTCGGAAATACTAAAGGCTTTAAATGTGCTTGCGCTGGCCTTTCCGACTTCTTCTTTGTTTCTCTTAAATTTCCGTGTATTTGGAATGTGAAAAGATATGTCCTTCGTACTTCTTCTTCTATAAAAGGATTTCGATACTTCATAATAAAGCATCAAACTTTCTATCAAAATCTCCCTTACAAATCGTTTGATCTGAGAAGTGTGTAATATCTTTTCATATCTTTCTCTTCTTAGTGCGTCATATCTAAGCCGGGATCGAGCCTTGTAGTCCAGGAGCCATCCATCACTCCTCAAAATACACTTCAATCCATCTACACAAATTTCATCTCTATCTCGTTCATGTTTCATCATCAAAATCCGCTGCATCAATTTCAATCAATCTGCATCTTCACCAAACCTTTGGCGTTGTGAGTTCTTTGGGGTTCGGATCCTCACCAGGATCATATCAAGTGGTATCAGATCCACTTCGTCAACATGTTTTTCAGGTACCATGGTGAGCTCGGAAGAGGAAACTTCGTCTGCTGCAAGTGCAACCAAGGAACAGAGGATGACTGAGTCTATTACCAAAATTAAGACTGTTCTTAAAGAACAACTCGCGGTGTTAATTCTAAACCAACCACCTCCTATTCCTAATCCACCTGATCCACCCGTGGCCCAACATCTAGAGGATTGTAGAACTGAGAGGTCGGACCGTGAACACTATAGCAACGCTTCGTCTCGCAACAGACGAAGACAAGTAAGATATCGACCTCAGCGACGCGAGAATTTCAAAGCTAAGATCCCAGAGTTTTGTGGGATGAATAATCCCAAAGTTTATTTGGAGTGGGAACAAAAGGTTGAAATACTTTTTAACTATGGAGATGTCTTTGCGGAAGATCAAGTTAAGTATGTGGTAACCGAATTCAGTGACTATGCCTTACGTTGGTGGAATCAACTTGTAACCATCCGGTTACGAAATTAAGAGAATCTGATAGAAACTTGGACGCAACTCAAAGCCTTGATGAGGAAGTGTTTTGTGCCGAGTTATTATCAACGAGAAATTCATCAACGACTAATGATTTTGGTCCAAGGATCTAGTTCGGTGGAAGATTATTACCAGGAGCTAGAAACATTGTTAATAAGGGCTAATGTTCATAAAGAAGCAGAAACACTCCTATCTCGATTCATTGGAGGACTTAACTGTAGCATTCAAGATAATTTGGAACTCCAACATTTTCTGGAGATCAAAGAGGTGTTGCATTTGGCAGTAAATCTCGAACAACAACTCAAGAGAAATAATACTCGGACAAGCCACGACACTTCCCGAGCCTACTCGGTCCCAATTAAGCCAAGTTATCCAAAGGAAGAAAAACGTGAGTTCCCAAGAGATCCCAAGCCTTTCATTAAGATGAAAACAACCAAAACCGATTACAAAGAAAAAGTTAAAGAAATAACTCGAGCAAGAGATGTCCGTTGTTTCCGATGTCAAGGTATTGGACACTGTGCCTCTGAGTGCTCTAATAAGAGGGTCATGATTTTTCATGACAATGGGGAAATTGAGACTAAAGACGAAGTATCCGAATGCGAGTCCTTAGATGACAGAATCGAGAATCCACCCCTAGGAAAGCTACTTGCGACAAGAAGAACCCTAAGTGTCATGGGTAAACCCGCAGAACAAATCCAACGAGAGAATCTATTCCATACAAGGTGCATAGTCAATGATAAGATTTTCAGCTTGATTATTGACAGAGGAAGTTGTACAAATGTTGCAAGCCAAACGATGGTTGAAAAACTTGGTCTTGAAATCCTTGAACATCCGCGGTCCTACTTACTCAATTGGCTCAACGAGACTGGTGAAATACAAGTCAAAGAGCAAGTAAAGGTTGCGTTCTCAATTGGTAAGTACAAAGACGAGCTTACCTTGGATGTTTTGCCTATGGATGCAAGTCACGTTTTACTTGGTCGACCTTGGCAATCCGATTGGAGAGTTCTCCATAATGGTTTCACCAATCAATATACCTTTGATAATCTCGGCCGAAAGACCACCCTGCTTCCAATGACCCCTCAAGAAGTGTAACAAGATCAGTTATGTATGAGGAAGAGCCGAGCTCAATCGATTGACCTACTTCATACCCCAGCCAAACAAAAAGAAAGAAAAAAGTGAGTCCTATTTTTATTTTTAAAGAAACTTTAGCTTGTGCAACTAACCTCAAACCGGCTTTTCCTAGTACAATCGAATTTTTATTACAGAAATTTGAGGTTGTTTTTCCATAAGATAATCCAGTGGGATTACCTCCGATTCGAGGTATCGAACACCAAATCAACTTTGTCCTGGGAGCTGCCCTTCCCAACCGACCCGCCTATCGAACCAATATGGTGGAAAAAAAGAACTTGAAAACCAAATCAACGAGCTCATGGCCAAGGGACATATTAATGAAAGTCTAAGCTCGTGTGCCGTTCCGGTCTTGCTTGTTCCAAAAAGATGGGAATTGGTGCATGTGTGTTGATTGTCGCGCGATCAACAATATAACGGTTAAGTATCGCCATCTTATTCCTAGACTTGAAGACATGTTAGATGAATTGCATGGTTCTAACATATTTTCTAGAATAGATCTTAAAATTGGTTATCACCAAATCCGAATGAAGTAGGGTGATGAGTGGAAAACTGCTTTTAAAACGAAACAAAGATTATATGAGTGGTTAGTCATGCCTTTTAGATTAACCAACACACCTAGTACATTCATGCACTTAATGAATCATATTCTTAGGAAGCATATAAGTGTTTTTGTGGATGTTTACTTTGACGATATCATAATCTATAGCAAAACCCTTGAAAAGTATATTAATTATCTTAAGACGGTTTTAGGTTTACTCCGAAAAGAAAAGCTTTATGCCAATTTTAAGAAATGCTCTTTTTGTACGGATAACCTGGTGTTTTTAGGTTTTGTTGTAAGCGTAGATGACATCAAAGTGGACAAGGAGAAAGTTAAGGCAATTCGAGATTGGCCGAGTCTTAAAAACGTGAGCGAAATACGGAGCTTTCATGGCCTAGCGGGTTTTTATAGACGATTAGTCAAGGATTTTTGCATAATCGCAGCCCTACTCACGAAAGTATTCAAGAAAGACATGGGATTTAAGTGGGAAAATCCCAAGAAAACACTTTCAATATCTTGAAAGAAAGACTCACAAATTCTCCAGTTTTAATTTTGCCTAACTTTTTGAAAACTTTTGAGTTTGAATGTGATGCCTCCGGGATAGGTATCGGTGCGGTGCTAATGCAAGATCAAAAGCACATTGCTTTCTTTAGCGTGAAGCTGGGAGGAGCCACACTTAATTATCCAACTTATGACAAGGAATTGTATGGCTTGGTTCGAGCACTACAAACGTGGCAACATTATCTCTGGCGCTAAGAGTTCGTAATTCACACCGATCATGAGTCACTAAAACATCTCAAGAGTCAACAAAATCTCAACATACGACATGCTCGATGAGTTGAATTCATCAAAAAATTTTCTTAATTAAATACAAAAAGGTAAGGATAATGTCGTAGCCGACACATTATCCCAAATGTATACCCTCCTTAATTCTTTAGGAGCACGGTTTGAAGGATTTGAGCAAATTAAAGAATTATATTCTAAGATTCCCGACTTTAATGCAATTTTTAAAGCTTATGAGAAATTCGCTTTTGGAAAATACTACCAACTTGATGGATATCTGTTTTATACAAATAAATTTTTTGTACCTCATTCTTCTTTGAGAGATTTTATTTTAAGGGAAGCTCACAGTTGAGATTTAATGGGGCATTTTGGCGTGGCCAAAACTTATAAAGTTATGCAAGACCATTTCCATTGGCCACATATAAAACGGGATGTGGAGAGGCTTTGTGAGCGATGTGTTACTTGTAAACAAGCAAAATCCACAGTTCAACCTTACGGTTTGTATACTCCTTTACCCATTCATTCACATCATTGGACTGACATTTCAATGGATTTTGTTGTAGGATTGCCTAGAACTAGGAATGGTAAAGATTCAATTTTTGTGGTTGTTGATAGGTTTTCAAAAATGGCTCATTTCATTCCATGTCATAAAACCGATGATGCATCTCATGTAGCCAACTTGTTCTTTAAGGAAGTTATTCGTTTTCATGACATGCCTAGAACCATAGTTTCGGATCGTGATACTAAGGTCCTTAGCTACTTTTGGAAGACCTTATGGTCAATACTTGGGAACTAGATTAATTTTCTCTACTACTTGTCATCCACAAACTGAAGTTGTTAATCGAACATTGTCTGCATTATTGCGAGTGATCATTAAAAATAACCTTAGAACTTGGGAGGAATGTTTGCCCAATGTAAAATTTGCACATAATCATTCGATGCAATTAACCACTAAATTATCTCCATTTGAAATTGTTTATGGTTTTAATCCTTTATCACCTTTGAATCTAATGCCTTTACCTTTAAGTGAAAGAATAAGTCAAGACGACAAAAAGAAAGCTGAAAGGAGATCATTTTCAATGAGGGTGATCAAGTGTTAATCCATCTCCGAAAAGAATGGTTCCCAAAAGAAAGGAAGTCTAAGTTGATGCCGAGAATCGATGGACCTTTCACAATTCTTAGACGGATAAACAAAAACTCCTATAAACTCGATCTTCAAGGGAAGTGTAAAGTAAGTGAAAGTTTTAATGTTTCTGACTTAATTCCTTTTTGAGCAGATGATCGAGATTTGAGGTCAAACACTTTTCAAGTGGGAAAGAATGATGTGATCATGGACCCGCTTGTACCCGAGGAACTGTTGGGAATGTCTTGGAATCATTTTTACTTACTCGTGTGGTCGGTTCTAACATCGAGATTAGACAAAATCATATGGTACTAGGGGTTGTAATGGCTTGCTAGAGTCCACTTATAATTTGTGAGTTAAGATACTCACTGCTAGTACTATATGATCCTATTGGGTCACACACCTAAGCAAATGGAGACAATTCAATAGGGAATGATCATTATAGGAATTATTCATGACTTGAGCATAATAATACATGGTTTCGGATGAGAACATGTGTTTTGGGTCAGGCCTATATTAATCCTAATTCAAGTAGGAATTAATTAGGTGTTTCGAGCTGGGCCTAAATTCATCCTAATTCAACTAGAAATTATTAAGGTGTTTTGGGTTGGGCCTAAATTAATCCGAGTTCAACTAGAAATTAATTAGGTTAACTTAAACTCCCTATATGATATAGGGTACGTTTTTGATGAGACAAGAAACCCTAGCCGCTGATGCACAAGTCGAAATCCTAAGAGAATTGCACACAAAGTTCTAGCAAACTTCTCTCCTACTTGCGTGCGTTAGGACTATCAATAGAGGTGCTACACTTGGACCACTTGCTGATCTCATACCTGATCTTATATCTGCTGCACTAACCAAACTTCAGATATAATCGAGTTCTCTATTTATCAGATTTAATTAAATTAATACAAGACCTACGGCTTAGGGTTCTACTATATTAGTCAATTGATAGTTGTCGAATTGTTTACAAACCTAACAGGAACATCTTGCACCCGAGGAGGTTCGTGTTGGGTTTTTTTCCCTTTGGGTTTCAATTTCAATCAATCTGCATCTTCACCAAACCTTTTGCGTGTGAGTTCTTTGGGGTTCAGATCCTCACCAGGATCATATCAATATGTCTTAAAGATCTGTAAACAAAGTAAGAACGAGGCTTACAAATGTTCCTTTGGTTCATTCCTTTTTGGACTTATGCTACTTTTCAGGTTTGTTAATGAAATCTTGTTAAGGAAATTGAAAGTTTGTTACCTAATTTTTGCACGAAGATTTCCATGCTTGTCTGTACATATCTGTCATTGGTGGAAAGAGATGCTTCTGGTTTTAATGATGATAAATTTGAATGAGCTAATGCACATGATTCATGATTATTTTCCTATTTATTGAGCCTGTTTTCACAAATTTTGAATATTTCTTTGATTGTTATTGACACTTTTAAGGGATCATATGTTAAGGAAGGATTCATTAAGTTTTTTTAATACTTTTTTGTTGATGATTAGGGGATTATATATTCGGTTCAAGCATTATTGATGCAGCTGAATCTCTTCTTCGAGTCATTGCAAATATGGCATCCCATGAGCGATTGTATTGGGAAATCATGACCAAGAATCCACTTTGAACTGTAAAAACCTGATGACTTTCCTTTCTCTTATGGATTTTTCTGTCTCTTAAATCAATCATCCAGTTGAAGATGAATCTGACCAAACCATAGGAGGCACAATGATATCAATTGATGGCTTTGGGAATTACCGCCTCAGAGCACACTGTGCACCTGGTTCCCTGCTGTCAGATAGCACAATCTTTAACCTTTTCTTTCTTGAAAATGGAGATAAAGAAATAGTCCAAGGTAAACGAACATATGGATATATCAAGGAATCCCAACTTCGTTCGCTTGAAGATACTTCTAAACAGGTAAAGTGATTGACGGTTTTTTAGTATGAACAATGCTCCCAGATTAGATCTTTCATCATGTGTACACATTAGTCAAGATTTATTAGTTCTAAGAAGGCTCACTCACTAAACAAGGTCATAACCAGAGGATTCCCAGTAATTCTCCAGCTTTAGCCTTCTTCCATATCCCAATTCTTGAAGTCTATGATTTGTGGTATATGCCCGTTATTGATCAGTTTCAGGAGGGTGTAGCATGCTCCATTGTTAAATCAGGAGTCTTAGATACCTATGTGTCCATGGGAAATTTAAGAGATGCGTTCATTGGATATGACCATGTCAATGATTTCTGCGGAAATCTTAATGGAGTATGGTTCTGTTACGGTGGAGGATTTGAATACCATGCTTACGGAATACCAAATTGATACAGAAGAGCTAGAGTGATAGAGGTCAAGCGTAACACCTGTGTCCCGCAGACTCTTCAGGTGATTTTGGATGGGTCCGAGGGAAAAAGGAATTGGGTCGGGAAAAAGTTGGTTAGATTGGATAAATTTAGACAAGTGCATGAAATTTGGACAAGGATGGTCAGATAGGACGGTTGTTCCGACCAGAACGATCATGGTTCAGACATGCCAAATGATCTTCGGACAAGGTCCGAGATTTTAGGATAAGGGTCAGCATTCGTACAAGTGTTGTCCGTGTTCGGACAAGGAGTGATAGTATCTGAATGAATGGAGTGGGGAGTGATCGGGGTGGTTAGGGGCGGTTCAAGGAGGGTGTGTTCCGCGGGTTGGACTTGATCCAATTTAAGTGGGCCTGAACCCGGTCCATCAACATCGAATTACGGTTAGGGTTTCACACCCTAAACTAAACAAAAACATGATTTAAGCCGTCGTTGCCACCTATTTTTCACAAAATCTCTAAGTTAAAAGGCAGAAAGATTTGCGAAGGTCTCTAAGGCAATTTCGATCTATTTTGAGCAAGCGAAGGGACGAATCGAGAGTGTTTGAGACAGGATTGGTGTAACCAGGCTCAATTCACATCAAGAGGTGTCAGAAAAAGCTAAGAAAAACGTGAGTTTTCGGGACCGTTGTGGTTGATCTAGGTGCGTTTTGGGCAATCCGAGTGATCTGGGTGCGTTTCAGCAGATCTGATCAAGCTATGTGTATGAATACTGCTTGTTCTTTTACTTGATTTCTTTATTGTTTAATGCGTTTCTGGTTTAGCCTAGTGGGATAAAATGACCGACTCACTAAACAATTCGTTTGCCTACCTAATCTGCGTGATTATAGGTGATGATTTACACAATGTCTGTGAAAGTGGCTAAGTAGAAGCGATATCAAGGCAGGATGGAGGAAGGATGGAATAAGACTGAGATAAATTGGGTCTAGGTACATTTATTTAAAATTCTTGCAAACTTGTTGTACTTGAACCCCATTTGATTATTTTATGCATAATTTGGGGCTTATCAAACTGTCATAACTAGAAAACGGACTAAGTAAATAAAAGAACATAAATTGGCTAAGTGTTTGGTCCGCCCATGACCAAACTAAATCAAATCCAGATGTAGTCATCTCGAGTTAGAGTGTTATAAGTTGGTATCAGAGTGCGGTTGGTTCTAGGATAGTCATGTATTACCTTAAATGGGTTAGATAATTGGAAATCTATCCTCGTCACGCCAAGGTCTCACGGTAAGACGGATATGTAGTACTATGGGTATGAATTAAACTAAGTTAGTAAGAGGGACTAACTTAGTGAATTTGGTAATTGTAGATGATTAAGTAACCAAACAAGAAGCCAATATGTAGGGAATGAGGCGACTTCATGAGCTGTGGTGGAAAGATTCGAGGAAGAAGATGTCCGAAGTGTGGATGATCGACAAAGTATCGAGAGAAGTGTGCCAAGGACGTTTGGTTTCCAGTAGCTTCCCAACGCGAGTGCTGGTATTGTGAATCCAGCTGGGATGTGTGAAGTGTTTGCTTGTTGACCCAAGTTTTGGAGAGACTGCCTGTTATAGTGCCTGTTGCAATAGTGCCACCGCGGGTGATACCGACACCGGTGGAGAACGTGGTCGAAGAGGCACAATTCATGGTCACTCCATCGTACTTGAATATGATGAATCATATGCAAAAGTTGGGCACTAAGTTCTTCTCTTGAGGTAGCAAGCCAATCGAGGCAGATGAGTGGAGGAGTCGACTCGAGAGGAACTTTAACTCTATTTGTTGCCTGAAAGAGTTTAAGCATGACATTGCAGTCCACTCCTTGGAAGGGGATGCGCATAACTGGGGGCAAGGAGTGTCGGGTCGAATGGCTAACCCGAGCTGCAGTTAGGAAACCTTTGGTAAAGAGTTTTGGGCAAAGTACTTCCCCCTGGAAGTGTTGGATCGGCTAAAGGGAGCCTTTTTGGACTTGTGCCAAGGATTTATGTCCGTAAGGGAATACAAGACTAAGTTTAACAACCACAGATGATATGCAGACCGCGAGTCGTTTTATGTGCGGACTACGAATTGAGCTCTAGAACATTTGCCAAGTCCGGAACTACAATTCGATGTGGTAGTACGTACCATAAGATTCAGGACTGCCTGAAAGAGTACTTAAGGGGAAAAGAATTCCAAGCTAGTGAAGCAAGGGTGTGCTACAACTATGGTGAAGTCGGACACATCAGGACGCATTACCCAAAGCTGGCACAGTCTTCAGGGAAACAAGCAAGTGAAGCACTGCCGCTATTGCAAACGCCACCTAAAAGGCAAGCGTTGATGTCGAGGGCTTATTCAATGATTGCGTATCCATCAGACCAAAACACTACACGCCCGTGTCTCACGGACCCTTCGGGTGATTCCGGATGGGTCCGAGGGAAGAGGAAATTGGGTCGGGAAAAATTTAGTTGGATTGGGGAAATTCGAACAAGTGCATGAAATTCGAACATGCTTTTCGGATTCAGACAGGACAGTCGTTTCGACCAGAACAAGTGTTGTTAGTGTTCGGACAAGGAGTGATAGTGTCTAAACGGATAGGGTGGGGAATGATCTGGAAGTGATAGCGTCAAGATGTGTCTGAAAAAGCTAAGGAAAATGTGAGTTTTCAGGACCATTGTGGTTTATTTGGGTGCGTTTCGGGCAATAGTGGGATTAGGCCTTAGACGGGTTAGGATTGCTTGCTGTCAGTTTATTCTGACCGATTGATTACTGTATTCGTTCATGATTGTTGCTTGGATTGATTCGGGTGAATCCGAGTGACCAAGGCAGCATATCTGATCGAGCTCTGTGCATGAATATTGTTTATTCTCTAACTTGATTGCTTTATTGTTTGATGCTTTTTTGGTTTGGCCTACTGGAACGAAATGATCGACTCATTAAGAAATTTGTTTTCTTACCCAGTCTGCGTGATTGTAGGTGATGATTTACCCAATGTAAGTGACTAAGTAGGAGCGAGATCAAGGCAGGATGAAGGAATGATGGAATAAGACTTAGATAAATTGGGTCTAGATACATTTATTTAACATTCTTGCAAACTTGTTGTACTAGAACTCCATTTGATTAGTTTATGCATGATTTTAGGCTTATCAAACTGTCATAACTAAAAAACGGACTAAGCAAATAAATGAACATAAATTGGTTAAGTGTTTGATCCGTCCATAACCAAAGTGAATCGAATTCGGACGTATGCATCTCGAGTTATGATGTTATACTAAGCTCGGGAAAGGAAGAGACACATGGACAGGAGTGGAACTTATCAAGATGTGGAAGCATCTCGATGATGAAGACTTGAGCAAGATAGACCAACAAATCCTCTGGGAAACTTCCGAGACATTTCTGGTAATAAACGAACACATACATAAGAGGTAAATATTGTTAGCAATACAAGATTCATCAAAAGCCCTTCTTGCTTAATGGATTCACTCATTTGCAATCAAGTTTCAAAATCCATGAAACCCACTAATGATAGAGATTCAGGATCAGAACAAAACCTGCAATTCCTGACATAACAAACCTACAATCTCTGCAACAACAATGACTCTCAAAGACCAACAGAAGAAGAAGACAAAAGGGAAAGCATTCTCTGTAGTCTTCAATGATAACTCTACAATCCCAAGACATAAACTCAACCATAGTTAATCTTATTACCTTTGGATCATATGTTTTTCTCACTCGGTAGTTTTGCCTACTTAAGCAACGTATGACCATAATGTAAAGGTTAAGGAAAATATTATTAACAAAAGCTTTTCTTCAAAGGCTCTCTTTTCATTACATAGTATCAGAGCCTTGTTAAAAAGCTTGACATGTTAACAATGGCGACAATGAATGAAACTTATCCTCTTCCTAGCAATATTCATGTCTCTAGCTCGGTTAACATCAAGCTGTTTATCAGAACTATCTTCTTTGGAAACCTCAGCTGGAATCTCTTCTCTCAAGTTAGAAATTAATAGGTTTTGTCAATGAAACCTTATCTGCTCCACCTCCTACTGTCACGGTCAGGAATGGAGATGTCACTACTGAAACAAGTAATCCTCGTTATGAAGCTTGGCTGTGCACTGATCACTTGGTGCGTTTGTGGCTTTTTGGATCAATGTCTAAAGAAGTCTTGGGATTTGTTGTTGGTCTGACAACTTCTCAAGAAATCTGGGAGTTTTTTAGCAGAACATTTCAACAGAAGTTCTCTAGCTCATGTGTTTGAGCTTAAGAGAAATCTTCAACTTCTCAGCAAGAAAGACAAGACCTTTTCTGGGTATTGTCGCAACTTCAGAACTATCTGTGATCAACTTAGGTCCATTGGTCAACCCATTGATGAACCTATGCAGATATTCAACTTCTTCAATGGCTTGGGAAGAGAATATGACCTTATTTGCACGGTCATTCAACATTTTCTGTCTCGCTTACCTCGACCAACCTTCACGGATGTTGTTTCTGATGTTGCAGCCTTTTGATAGCCGACTGCAGGCTTATGAAGATTCTACTTCTACCACTCCACATCTTGCATATCAGATGCATCAACAGTAATGGTCTACTCAACCTCAGACTTCAAACATGGAAGAAAACAGAGGCAAAGGTTCTAACAATGGAAATTCCAATCGAGGTGGTTCTAACAGAGGACGTGGAAGCAACTATTCTTCAAGAGGTAGAGGCTTTCATCAACATGTTAGTTCTACGAATCAAAATCCTCAGAGTAATAACATACCAGTTTCTCAAATTTGTGGCAAAACTGGACATTCTGCATTAAGGTGCTGGAACCGCTTCAACAACAATTATCAAGAAGAAGTTGGACCTCAAGCACTTGCTGTTTTTCAAACTGCTGATAACTCTGGACAAGAATGGTTCCTTGATTTAGGAGCTACTGCTCATGTTACAAACATGGCTGAAAATCTGAATCACGCAGTGCCTTACAATGGATCAGAGAATATCATGGTAGCAGATGGAAATCAACTGCCTATCACTATCATGGTAGGGATCTTACAAAATCCCTATTGTCTGTTTCAAAACTTTGTGAAGATTATCCATGTGGTGTGTTCTTTGATGCAAATAAGGTTCACATAGTGGATCTCGAAACACAGAAGGTGTTGACGCAGGGACCAAAGCGTGAAGGACTGTATGTGTTGGAGAATCATGATTACAAGGTGTTTTACTCATCTCAGCAAAAGGCTACCAATGACTCTATTTGGCATCACCGGTTGGGACATACTAGTGAATCAATTCTTCAGCATCTGCACATGTCCAAAGCTATCATTATTAATAAGAGTTCTTCTTCCTCTATCAGCGAAGCATGTCAAATGGGGAAAAGTCTCATTCTTCCTTTTTCTGTCTCAGAGTCTGTGTCAATGTCTCCTTTAAAAAAAATTCACTGTGATCTTTGGGGGCCTTCTCCCATGGTCTCAGTTCAAGGTTTTAGACATTATGAGGTGTTTGTTGATGACTTCTCTTGGTTCAGTTGGGTGTAACCTTTAAAACTCAAGTCAGACTTCTTTGATGTCTTCCTAATGTTTCAAAGATATATGGAGAATCAGTTTGACACAAAAATTAAAGTTCTTAAAAGTGATGGTGGGGGATAATTCTTTAGCAATCGATTCAAAGCTCTCTTAGAATCAAATGGTATAAAGCATCAAGTTTCATGTCCTCATACACCCCAATATAATGGTCTTGCAGAAAGAAAACACAGACACATTGTTGAGCTTGGTCTCTCAATGTTGTTTCACAGTCAAGTCCCACTCAAATTTTGGGTTGAAAGCTTCTACACAGCTAATTACTTGAGCAACATTCTCCCATCTGCAGCTATTGACTTTCAGACTCCTCATGAACTACTATTTAAAACCAAACCTGAATATACTGCCTTGGGTGTGTTTGGCAGTACATGTTATCCCTGTTTGAGGTCTTACGGGGTCAACAAATTTGAACCAAGGTCTCTCCAATGTGTGTTCTTGGGTTATAATGCATCTTCAAAAGGCTACAGATGCTTGTTTCCCCCCCCCCCCCCCCCCCCCCACAAGAAGAGTATATATCACTAGAAGTGCAATTTTTGATGAACATGAGTTTCCATTTAAAGACAAGTATCGACACTTAACAACTCGATACTCTACTCCCTTGCTGCAATCTTGGCAGTCTGCAAGTCTTACCCTGGCACCTCGCAATATTGTTTCTCAAGATGACATATTGCCATTACTCCAACCTTCTGCTACTGGATTCACAGAGCTTCAAAATTTTTTTGATAATGATCACAGAATGTCTGAAGCATCAGTTGAGTCTGAAAATACTGAACATAGTCACATGGATCAAGAATATATGTTCCGAGTAAGCTCTTCTTCTACAATATCTACTCTCTCAGATGCTGCTCTTACACATGAACCTGCTGCTGAAACTTCAAGTTCCTCTCTCAATGAGCATCCCATGCAAACCAGAGCTAAATCAGGAATTGCAAAACCCAATCCAAGATATCTTTTGTTTACTACAAAATACACAGAGCCAAAAACAGTTACAGAGGCATTGAAAGATATAAAATGGAATGTTACAATGAAAGAAGAAATTGAAGTTCAAAATGGGAATGCAACTTGGCATCTAGTTCCAGCCACGTCTGACATGAATATCTTAGGATGCAAGTGGGTTTTCAGAATCAAACTAAAATCCGATGGATCTGTTGATAAGTTTAAAGCTCGCTTGGTAGCCAAAGGGTTCAAACGGGAAGAAGGTATTGACTATTTGGAGACTTACAGTCCAGTAGTTCAAACTACTACAATTCGAGTAGTTCTCAGCATTGCTATTTTCAAAAACTGGCCAATTACACAACTAGATGTTAAGAGTGCTTTTCTTCATGGTGATATACAAGAAGACATCTACATGTATCAACCTGCTGGATTTGTGGATAAGTCTCATCCCTCTTATGTCTGTAAACTAGACAAAGCAATTTATGGCCTAAAACAGGCTCCCAGAGCTTGGTTTGACAAGTTCAGCACCTTTCTTCAAGTGCAGTACAGTTGATCCCTCTTTGTTTGTCTATCATCATCATGGTCAAACTCTTGCGTTGCTGCTGTATGTTGATGATATAATCCTTACAGGAAGTGACTCAAGTCTGTTGCATCATCTTACTCTCAAACTCAGCACTCAATTTGCGATGAAAGACCTTGGTTCACTGCATTATTTTCTTGGAATTCAAATTAACAACAATGCAACAGGATTGTTTGTGCATCAAGCTCAATATGCAGAAGAGATTCTCTTACAAGCTGGAATGGTAGAAAGAAATCTTATGCCAACTCATCTTCCACAACAGGTTAATTCCTCCAATCACAATGATGAGTTGTTTCCTGAGCCATATTACTTTAGAAGTATGGCTGGAAAACTACAGTATCTAACCATCACAAGACCAGATCTTCAGTTTTCTGTAAACTTGATATGTCAAAGAATGCATCAACCTACTGTCTCAAATTTTGCCTTATTAAAGAGAACACTTCGTTATCTTCGTGATACATTTACAATGGGCATATACTTCACCAAATCATCTCATCTCTCCACCTTGGCTTACAGTGACAGTGATTGGGCACGATGTCATGAAACCAGAAGATCCACCACAGGCTTTTGTACCTTCGTAGGCTCAAATCTTGTCTCTTGGTGTGCAAAACGCCAACCTACAGTCTCCAAATCCTCTACAGAAGCCGGATACAGAGCCCTCTCGGAAACAGCTGCAGAAATAACATGGTTGTCCTCATTACTGCGTGATCTTCACATATCTCAATCTGGTCCTGCTCTACTTCACTGTGATAATTTATCTGCAGTTCACTTAAGTATCAATCCTACTCTACATACTCGGTCTAAGCATTTTGAACTTGATTGGCACTACATTCGTGAAAGAGTTGCTCTCCGGTTCATAGAAACAAGGCATATTCCAGCTGCATCTCAACTTGCTGACATTTTTACAAAGTCTCTACCAATAATAGCTTTCACTCATCTTCGAAGCAAACTTGGTGTCGGTTTTCCACCCACATCAAGTTTGAGGGAGGCTGTTAACAATACAAGATTCATCAAAAGCCCTTCTTGCTTAATGGATTCACTCATTTGCAATCAAGTTTCAAACCCCATGAAACCCACTAAAGATAGAGATTCAGGATCAAAACAAAACCTGCAATTCCTGACACAACAAACCTGCAATCTCTGCAACAACAATGACTCTCAAAGACCAACTAAAAAAGAAGACAAAAGGGAAAGCATTATCTGCAGTCTTCAATGATAACTCTGCAATCCCAAGACATAAACTCAACCATAGTTAATCTTATTACCTTTGGATCTTATGTTTTTCTCACTCGGTAGTTTTGCCCAACCTATGACCATATAATGTAAAGGTTAAGGAAAATATTATTAACAAAAACTTTTCTTCAAAGTCTCTCTTTTCATTAAAAATATCTCGTTCTTTTCATAAAAGCCAATCTTGTCTCATGCGTCACACTGGGGTTTAAGCTTGGGTGACATGCCTTGCACATGAGGGAAATGGGTCTGTTTTCGTGAAAAACGTTTTTCAGATGGTTTCGTAGCATTCGTTAGTACAAATCTTGTCTAAACATATGTGAACTGGAGCACCGAATTTCGTTTGCGGTTCCTTCTTTGCTTTTTCGGTGTGATCCCTTTGACTATTTAGAACTCTTTTTTTTGTTGATTATGAATAAATAATTTATTTGACATATCCAAATAAAAAGAAAAAAGTATGTTTCGCATCTCTTTTTTAGCTAAAATGCAATCATATCTCCTTTTACAGATATAATTCATTTCCGATGTCAAATCATTTTTTTGTTATTTTGTCATTTTGTTTTCTTTTTCTTTTTGGGTCACGCGGCACGCGGCACTGGTTAAGTAGTTTTTTTTAATTGTTGTCAAAATGGTTAAGTAGTTATGTTTTTGTTTTTTTGATAAAAGCGTAGTTATGTTGAGAACTACTCTTTTGTTTTTCTGTGGCTCACGATTCTAAGCTTTGATTATTTTTATACATTTCAGAGGAAATTTTCCTTAGTGCCCACACTGTTGATATTGACAAGCACGAAATATTCTAAAGTTTCCATATGCACCAGAAAATCGTTAGACTAGAAATGAATAAACCTCGTGCGGAATATCATCATAAATATAATATAATAATATTGTCTGGCCTTTTTATTTTGTTTTCTGTACATTAGAATTGGAAAATATCGAGTTAATTATTGACCAATTGGCAATTGCTATGTAGATCATGTACTACTAATAGTAGACATTGTTTTGTTCTAGTAAAGATACAAGGTTCGGTGTATATAACTGGAAAACTAGGTTGCTGTCTCCCAAGACTTTGGTTTGTCTCATTCTCATTTGCCTTCTCTATATAAAAAGCTCAAGTTCAGGAGAGACGAGCAGACAGTTGATTCAACAATCTGTCAGAAAATGGAGAATATCGATCAAGAATTTAGCAATTACTGGGAACCCAACTCCTTCCTCCAAAACGAAGATTTCGAATACGACAGGTTCTTCCTTTCTTCTTTTTTGTCTCTCTTTATTTTGCTTACTTTTGCAGATTCAGATTTTGATAGCTTCTTTGCATTTGTTTTATTTGTAAAAAGCTGGCCTTTGGAAGAAGCGATTTCTGGGTCTTATGATTCGAGTTCGCCGGATGGGGCAGCTTCGTCGCCGGCTTCTAAGAATATTGTGTCGGAGAGAAACAGAAGACAGAAACTTAACCAGAGACTCTTTGCTCTTCGATCCGTTGTTCCCAATATCACTAAGGTTCCTTTTTTGTTTTGTTTTCATCTTCTTCTGTCTTGTAATTCCAGGATCCAAGCTTACTATATTGTTCTTGCTGGTAGATGGATAAAGCATCAATTATCAAAGATGCTATTAGTTACATACAACGGTTACAATCTGAAGAAGGGAAGCTCGAAGCTGAGATCAGAGAACTTGAATCTACAGCAAAGAGTAGCTTTACTTGTGATCGTGATTTACTTGTTCCAGTCACATCAAAGAAGCTGAAGCAGCTAGATTCTGGTTCTTCCGGTGGTTCTCCCATCGAAGTTCTCGAAGTAAGTCCTCGTTCCTACCTTCCATCTAGAAATCATATAAATTTAAGAATGATATCCCATTAAAAAATTATGGGTTTTCTTTATTGGATGATTGAAGTTGAAGGTAACATTCATGGGAGAGAGGACAATGGTGATCAGTATAACATGTAATAAGAGGACAGATACAATGGTGAAACTGTGTGAAGTGTTTGAGTCATTAAATCTCAAAATCCTCACTTCTAATCTCACCTCTTTCTCTCGCATGATCTCCCACATTGTCTATATTGAGGTCAGCATCTCACTCTCTCTCTTGAATGAGTAATTACTTCATTTTTGTTACCAAGTAATGATTGCAAGTAGTCAAGAAGTGGATAGTAAACTTAAGGAGAAAAAAGTGAGTAAAAGTGAGCATTCAAATCAAATATATATATATATATATATATTGTATTACGTTAGTTACTTTTCTAAATGTCTCCATCATCCAATGACAATTATGTAAATTGCATGATATTAGTTTCTACTCTTGTTTCTCAATATTTTTAAAATTTATCAAAATGCGATTAGTTTTTTTTTGTTTTTGTTAGTTTTTTTTGGCTACTCGATATTGGAATATCTCTTTCCCTTTTTTGTTAAAGGACATTGGAATATATCATATGATTTTATTGGGGTATTTATTGGGGATTTTTCTGTGGTTTAAGTCGTTGCTCGTGCCAAATATTATAAACACTGAATGTCTCTTTCGTGACGTTGGCAATGAGCATTGTGTAATTACTTTATTTGCTTACCTGAAGAAATCTAATATAAATATGCAAGATTTCTTAATTTGATGATTTTAGATGAAATGGATCTTTCTTGTTGATTTAAAGCGAAATTTTATAGATTATATTAATGATTAAATTATGAAAAAGTATTTTATATTTGAGCGTCTGGTAGAGCCGATACCAATTTTTATTGTTGTTGGCCACTTGACTGTTTTGGTAAGAGTACATATTCTCAATTTCACTGTAAAAAGCGTCACTTGTTAAATTAAAAATCTCATGAGTTTTTTTATATTTCTATATTGGTCATAATTTCCTCTACCAAAAGTTATGATAGTTAAATTCTTTCAAAGTGTATATATGTTTTTAAAACCAAAACAAAAGTATTTATTTTTTCTTTGGACTCTAAGTTAAGTGGGTTCCAATATGAAACTTCTAGTTTCGGCAAAACATTGATTATGTTTTGTTTTTATAACTATTATTTTATTGGGTTGGTCTTACATTTAATTAGAATGGTCCATCTGGTTATTAAAAAAACAAAAAAATTATAATATTATCAATGTGATAAGCAGAATCTGATTGTGAGCTTTGATATAAAAGAGGAACTGTTCAACCGTTCGAATTAAATAACAAATGGGATCATATAATAAGAGATATCTGATTGAATCAAATGGCTCGTAGAGATATAAAATTAAAATGGTCAATAATTGGTGAATCCAAGAGATAAGATTATGACGGCAATAGCTCATTAAATAATATTTGGTGACTTTTATCTTTTAGCTCAGATCTTTATTTGATTATATTTTGCATTTGGTATTCCTTTAGATTAAATTAAAAATAGTTGTGGTTTGTATACAGGCGGATGAAGAAGAACAAGAATTGTTGAGGGTAAATATAGAAAAAGGAATCGGAGCTTACAATGAAACTCAAAGCCCTTTGAGCATCGACTCTCTTTACTAATTTTTCTTTTCTTTTCTTTTCTTTTCTTCTTGTAATGGCTTTTCTCTTTACAATCAATATTCAATAATATGTCCTTTTTTGTGCCAAATAAATAATTTCTCTTTTTCATTTTTTCTTCTCTTTAGTCTTTTGCTTCTTCTAAATAGCAATTACCTTAGTGGCAGACGGTAAATCCACTTCGGACATCTCATTTGCATAACCCAGGATCAAGTCATCATATCTACATGATGTAAGAATTTGACTATTAGATCGGTCAGTTATGGCCCAAAATAATTTGCCGTTGACAAAAAAAAAAAAATACATAATGGCCTGATAAATGAAGGCCCATAAGACCTGAATATAGTCAAAACTCCAGACTTTCTTATCTTCAACTGTCTCCACGTCCATGTGGCTTCACCTTCTGCGTGACGGCATGTAATTGAATATTGCAAAATCCGTAAGAATGAATCCAAAACCGAGTAAAACAGTTTAAGCCCATGACAACATTATTTGAAAAAAAATAAACATCGAAACAACTACTTATAAATAAGATGATTATCTAAAACAAAACAAAAAACTTGTTACCAGAGATAAAAAACAAAACAAAATCAAAACCGGTAAACTTGGAGAAAAAACCGACCAGAACGGGAGAGGTAACTTCAAATCGGCGAAGATGCTCAGTCAACATCTCTGAAAAATTTGTAATCAAATCATTTTTTAGTATTTTTCGTATTTTTTTTTGTCAACGGTAGATTATATTAAACTACAATTGACCGGTATAGTAACCAAATTTCTACATAATATAAGATGGGGATTCGATCTTTGCTTGTACAAATAAATTGTTTTAAGTAAATTTATTATCGACTAATAGATTAAGAACTATTTGCAATAATTTTCGTGTTAATATATCAAAAGTATCTTTTTGTCACTGAACTAAAATATAACACAAACCAAAAACTGAGAGGTAGAAATGCGGTTTCTGTACATTACCAGCTTCAGGATGGGCAGCTGCAGCCCAATAAGTTATTGTTTTTTTTTTGCTGTTGTTGGGTTTCTCTTTCTGTCACTTTTAATATCTAAGAAGCGTTACGTATATATACGCTAATATAAAAATAAAATCATACCGTCATTTTTAGATTAAACAAAATAATATAAAATAGTAGTACATTATAAATTAAAATATTATTATAAAAAAATTATACTCTAAAAAACAAAGGAAGAAATAGAGTTTAGAGAAAAAATAGAGATCTCTATTATTTTTAGATCAAAAAAACGTTATTAAAAATATTTTTTTCCTAAATATAAAATTTGGAGTAAAATTTAAAATACCATTAAAAATGCTTTGAAGCTGGTTATGTATCAAAACCACATTTCTTATATATAATTTTGTTTGTTTGTGAACCAAATTAAAACCTCTAGTTTGCTCAATTTTTGGACTTAATTTTTTTTTTATCTTGATATATTAGAACAAAAAATATTAGAAATGATTTGTCAATCCACAATTTTAAGTTTTTTGAATTTCTATTTTATTTTTAAGTATAGAGTACTTTAATTATTTTTTTTGTTTATTTGAATTGAATTGATATATTTAAGTAATTTATTCGTCGAGGACAGATGACCCAATGATGTAATCAATTTACAAATTCTCAAAACACTAGGAATCGAACCTCTTACTTGTGCAATAGTAGAAACGAAAATTAAAATCTAATTAGGCTAATTGACAACAAAAATAGTAATTAGTTCTAAAAAATTACCGCATTTGTGGATCTTTTAGGAAAAACTAACCATATTTCATATTTTGTAAACCATTTGTTTTAGAAAAAATTCCCTTCAAACTTAGGTTTTTAGACTAAAAATTCTATAATTTTTTATCAATAAATAACAATTCGATCGACAATAAAAAAAATAAAACTCAATTTATAGCTTAGATTTAATGACCACCTTATACATAACTACATCTAACTATACTACCTGTTTTCTGACCTACCTGAAATCGCTTCTATTTAGTAAACACCAAAAATGATTGATAAATTGCATACCGAGTAAAAAGAAAAATAAAACCTCTTTTATATGACCAATAAAAGACAAAATTAGGAGGCATATAGAATTACAAAACATATATATGACATAAGAGCTTCAATACATGGTCCGAAACGGTAGTGTTTTACCAGTCTTTGAGCAGTTCCCCGGCAACATCTCTGTAGCTGACTTTCTTTTTCTTCACAGGAGGAACTGCGTCTGTGTCTGCGTCTGTGAATACGTTCCCAGAAGAACTATCAGTCTCGGCGCCAAGTGTTCTTTTTCTCTGAAGAATCCACGGTGATTCGGTTCGATGTTTCTGTGTTTTTCAGACTAAGACTCGGGATCATGCCCATTAACATAGCTTGTACTGGATCCTCATGGATATGTAACCTCTCCTTATGTACTGGATCCTCATGGATATGTAACCTCTCTTTCTGTACTGGATCCTCATGATTATGTAACCTCTCTTTTTGTGCATTCCTAGAATCTTGTGAAGCTTCTTCAACTGCTCCTGTGTTGTCTCTTTGCGGTGATTCTGTGTTCTTTGTTATATCAGGCTCTCGAGTTTCTTCTTTTTCCACTGATCTATCAGCTACTTTACTGTCACCTACATTTGCAGACTCATTGGATTTTTCACCAAAATCATCATTTTCCTCGGACACATCTCCCCCGATCTGCAAAGGTTTCTTGCCTCGTCGTGATCTCAGTACTCTTTTGGTTAGTCCCACATGAGACTTTCCTCGCTTTGCAGAATTTCCTCTCCTGGAGTTTCTTTGAACCTCATCAAATTTATCGGTCTCTTCAGTTGAAACCTTTTCTTCAGAAGCATCACTTACCTCTGTTTCATCTCCACCTATCTTAGAAGGCTGCTTCCCTCTGCGTTTCTGTACACGTTGCAGTGAGTTTGTAGAAGACCTTCCCCTCTTAACAGCTCCAGTATTTGACCGTCCTCTTGAACTCGTAGGTACTATTTTAGAGGAAGCCGGCTCTTCAGTTTGAGCACTGCCATGGGAAGCTGCTTCCGTTGTATCATGTTCGGATTTACTGAAGCAAACAGAGATTAAATCATTGCAAGCATTTTCTATTAACACGCCCTTACACAGATGTGAGACTAAATTATATATCGTTTGAAGATAAGAACTCATTAAAAATTGATGACTCACTCTGATTCTTCCGTATCGGACTTTTCCATATACTTAGGCCTAACAGTGTAGACGTCTTCGCACAGTTTTTGCTCTCTTTGCAAGCTGTCCTCTAACCAGTGCGAGCTAACAACATGCAGCCTTCTTTTCAACAGAAGACGTTTCTCCATTTCGCTGAAACTATTGAAAAAGATATGTCCTAAACCCCATTATAATGTGGTGCTAAACTTAATAGCAGAAACAGAAAAGTTGTAAAACCTTTGCGAAACTGAAGTAAAATCCATTGAGTCTTCTTCTGTAGCAAGGACTACAAGGTGTGACGCATGAGCAAGATTATTGCTAACTTTACCACCACCCATTGAGACCTCAATCCCTAATCTCTTAGCCATAATTCCCAACAGGGCTTCCTCTTCAGTGCTCCTTCAAGTATAAAATGACACATTGAGGATGATGTGTATTGCTTCAGGTGACTGGCATGTTAAACAATATAAGAAGAACAACAAGAAGGGCCTTACGATGTTTGACTATACAGAAAAAAGTAAACGCAGCAGCCAAAAAGGGAGGACCATCTTTTCTCTGGACATAACTTTTTCTTGTAATATTCAACGGATTTTGAGTCTTCAGATTGCTTGGCATTGCTTAAGATCTGGAAACGAAAAAAAAAATTGCTCGTTTGTATTATTACAGTACATGATATCAATAAGTGATAAAATGTTTCCAAGATGGCTTACTGAACATGCATACCTGTATGAGACCTTCAAGGTCTAAGTCCCAGTAATAAGAATCTGAAAATTCATCTATGTCATCCTGTAACTTTGTCCTTGAAGCATCAGTGAGGTGGAGGAAGTACCTTCAGAAGTGGCCGCAAACACTATTCTTTTAGACAAGACAAATAAGAAGAAGCCCTAAAGAGTTGGCACAATAAGAAATTGTTGCTAGGACTCACTTTGGCTGCAAAGGAAGCATCTTATTTTGTGAGCAACAATCTAAGACCCATGAAAAGTGGATAACATCTCGCTGACGCTTTGCAGCGTAATACTTTATTCCTGAAGTAGTATCTCACTGTCATGCTCTTTTATAGAAATTATTTTGAGATGCACTCATGTGTACAGAAAGATCGGGTAAGAAATTTATTTGTAAGACAATAATAGTACTTAAGTGACATACCATTGCTTTCCGCTGCAATGCAATGGGTCACCGAGTTGTTTAAGTTCATGGAAAACTTTCCGCCATTCTCAACCACCATTTTGTGGAATGTATCAAGAGAATAGGACCCAGGCACATTAACAAAATCTGTGTTACATTTGTCAAGAGAAAAACGAAAAGTGTAGTATTGCAAAGTTATCGAAGTTTGCAAGGTCAAGCAATTTCCGAACTTTTATCCATGAAAATAGGTATCCAATTCCAACTGAGGAAGACAGCTGAAATGCAATCAGTAATTAAAGTTTACTCAGGTGAGAATGGGGCAGAGTAAAATCATATCAAAACATGTTAAAAGGATACGGAATATCATATTTGAGAAGATTGAGGTCTTGCTCTTGATATCCGATAAATCAGTCTGAATAAACTGAGAGGGGACAACAGAAACGTCCCTTTTCTCTCTTCGTTTGGAGGGTTTATTGAGTTTCGAATTGTCCTGTGTGCTTTCAGATTCCTTCTGTTTTTGTGTGGTGCCGTTACTCGAGTTTACCAATTCCACAAAAGCTGCAAAGTCAACATCAGATGGACATATTAAGCAGAGGCAAATTGCTTATTTTAACATTCATGAGAAAAGGACGGCTTCATTTGTTCATTTACTCACCCTGTACATCAAGACATTCATGCCAAGGCTTGTCATATCGTACTTTATCAATACGAGGAAATCTCAGGCTGTAAGGCGCAACAAAAACCTGAAAAATAGCAGAGTTATACATGAAATTAGCATATGCAGTATAACCAACAAATCTGCCTTGCCTGATACCAAATTAAATCATATAAACTAGCTAACATTCACAATCTCATATCTTATGGACATACCTCAGACCTTATTGTCCTGATATCACTAGTGATTGAAAGTATGACGGATCTGCAACAAAGGAAGAGAAAATATATAAGCACAGGACATAGTATTCAACAGTCATGATTCTTCTGCTTAAGTTGAGACAAAGGGGACAATTGACAGAAAACTGACTTCTCCGGGCTTTCAATCCAAACATCTGGTCTCTCTTTTGAGTGATTTGTGACCTGATAGAAGCTTGGTGGAGCCTTCTTTGGGTGTTCATTTTTTCTGAAACACACATAAAAATATGTGATAGCTATCAAAGAGGCAGTGTTCTCAAAATATTATACCAATAAAGATTTCTTATATCTTTTTCTTCTTAACCTTGATATATCCCATATAGTTTGACATTGTTCTGTTTAAATGAGATGACATCATGAGAACGCTAGTAAACTTTCTGTCACTCACCTGAAATGAGGCTTCAGCTTGCTTACAACAGTGTCAAGCTCATCATCAGAAAGTCCAGTGCCAACTCTGCAAAAGGACATAAATCTGCAAAACAGAGTATCTTATCACTGAGAGTTAGACCTGAATTGTCTTGGTGAACAAATAAAAATTCTGATGACATGAAAAGCTTTAATGTCTTCACAGCACATATTCTCGTCTATGAGATAATGCCTACAGAAATACCGTACCGCCTGGGATACACATTGGCATCTGCTCGGTCAGCCAAGGCGACAAGAAACTGTGCTACCTCCCCCCCACGACGTCCGGAACCATAATATCCTCCTGGCAAAGAAACATCACATCCCCCCATAAGATACAATGAATAGAACACCACATTTGAGCAAGGAAACGTAACAGCATATCAAGTCCACACCTATAATAAGAACATCCAGGTCAGAACCAGCCCGAATATATTCAGGCTTCAACTTTAACCACTTGCCACTACGATCTCCAGGTTCCCATTTCGATCCCAGGTCTTTCAACACAATTCCTTCATCTCTGAGAACAAATAAGAAACTAGATAGGAAACTGGAATACACAGCTGTGAAGATAACAAGACTAACAGTCTCTAAACTAGATGGTATATTCTGATGCAGTATCAGTGTTCACATCAGGCCAAGAAGGCACTATCCAAATCATAAAATGCGGACGAGAGAAACTTTAGTTGGAATTAGAATGAGAAAAACAAACCTGTTTTCAACTGTGTCTTTGAAAAAACGCTCAACATCAGCAGCAGCATGAGCAACAATAGACCAACTAGGTTCCCCTGAAAATAAAGAATTCTTAACGTCGTTAAAAATGAGTTTGGAGGTACCAGACGATATAATATACTTGTATGATAAAAAACTCATAACGATGCGAATATCTAAAATGTTGAGCATATATATAAACTTAAAACATTGATTTATCTTCATTTGATCTCCGTCACATTGATTTACTCCACTACTTCTTACCTGAAGGACGATGAACATTGATACCACCTTCAGGTACTAAAACTTCAAGCCGTCCTTTTAAAGGCTCAACCACTTTCCTTAGGAGTTCATGCCGTTCCTTCAAACTCTGGTGGATGACACTAGTATCACCAACATAAAGAACATCAAAGGCGATATCTAGTTTAATGTCAAGGAAAAAGAATATCTCGAAAGTCATTTTGTAGCTATTTTGAAGTGTGCATCAACTCTCCTCGTAAGGATACAACACAACTACATTATCAGATAGAAAAACATCAGAGTCTGTAGTCAAATCATCAAAAAAATGCAATATAATGCAAACAACAAACGTAAGCAACTGCGGGCATCATATATGAACCTGTTTATGGCTGTCAAGACCCTCCCTTGCTGCCTTGGCTGTAAGAAAGAGAACATGAAGGATCAAATCTACTGCAAGCAAGACTAAGCTTTTCAATATAAGGAAATTAATTAAATGACAAACCTATTTCCTGATTAGAACCAAACTCAGCAAATCGATTCAGAGATGTATCCCAGACCAGCATTTCACCATCAAGGATACACCTAAATGGCAATGAAAGAAAATTGAAGATCGTGTACCTCATAATTTTAAGCTTGTAAGACCTTCCACAACCTAAATAAACAGCAACCCGATACTTACTTGTCCGCCAATATATTCTGTACAATAAGATCCGACATCGCATGCGCGTATTCAGAATGGTCAAGGAAGTTCCTGTAGCATCACTAATAAATGTAAACTGCAAAATTCCCTATATGTCAAACCACTAAGAGACCACTAGAGAACTTGAAACATCTACGACATTTGACTAAAAAAAGGCTTTCTGGACACCAAACAATATAGTCATGAACTTTGTCATATGCGTATAAGATCTTTTATTAACACATTTATAGGGTAGACGAAAGAGATGTGACTCACCTTGAGAAGTAATGTATCTCAGTCCCATTTTTGTGTATTTGTATGCGATCCCCATCAAATTTGCATTCAGCAACTACATCTTTCCCATGTAGCTACATTGAGAAAAGCAAAAACTCATCGACTGGTTAAAGAAATGAAAAGCCAATACAACGATATTAACAAAATAAAAGAATACTGCAAGCGGACAACAGAGTTGATAATTTACCTTTTTCCAAGCAGCATTTACATCACTGATACGCATAGCTAACTGCGGCCGAACTGCTTTTCCAACCTCTATATCCTACATAGTAACAAACATCCAAGCCACCACTTAGGGGAGAGTTGACGCACTGAGCAGATATGTGGGAGAAATTCAATATAACAAAAAAGTGAACAGTCAGATGCATGAGGAAAGACATATACTTTGGCGAGTGTAGAAATGAACAGTACACACGGGATTATAACAATCACAAAGTGAAAAACTCTTATACAAGGACTGATTTCACACTCAATCCATATATTTATCAGTCCAATAATGTTTATACGACCTCAACTGTATCCCTGAGAAATTAACAGTAGTTTCTAGGTTGTCATTTTAAATAATTTTCATAACAAAAACCTGGCGCTTGTGCCGTTGATGTCGATCCCTCAACTTTTCACAGACTAATTTCAAGTCACATGTGACATTAAACAAGTCCTCAGCATCTGGATGGAACTCCTGAAAAATGCTTTTCTCGCTCATTCCCAGTTTCAAATCTGTAAAGCATATTTACCAACAACTCACAATTACTACTTGATATCAACATATTGAAAGAAAAAGATGGAAACTTTATGTGAAGAAGCTGAATAGTTCCTACCTTTAAGAATTATCCTAATGACCCACTTCATTTCCTGCGCATTTGTCTTCTGAATGAGAGTGGAAAGAACGGAAATCTTTTCCCCTCTGTGTTGGATAATTTCCAGAGCAAAACATGATAACAGCTCAAAACGGAGAAAGAAATGCAACTGTCTCTAGATCAAACAAATTGATTCTACATGGAGTGTATGTAGGGATTGTAGAAAGCACCTGTTCTCACTCGCAGCTAAACGATCAAGCAAATCATTCAATTCCTTAATAGTCAACCCACCTGAAGCCATGCCTTGTCTTCGTTGCAGTACCTGTGTATGCACAATTCAAAATCAAAGCTTTCAAGCACCAAAACCCAAACCCAGAAAAGTCAAAGATATCCTCACTTCAGCAGCAATTAGGGAAAAATTTCCAGCATTGGCCCCAGCCTTAGCGACTCCACCTTTGCGCCAATTGAGAAGACGAACGGCATCGGGAGCATCACGAGAGATGCCAAGAGCGTCGATTAAACACGTGGCGAGGACTGACTCCTTGAGGCCGTAACTACCTCGTTCCCGATCAAGCGCCGGGATGATGAGGCGAACCGCGACGAAGTAGTCTGAGGGTTTACAGTAAGTGTCGAGAAACTTGCGGAATTTGGAGCGTTTCTGAGATGAAGTTTTGCTTTTCTGAATCCAGTTGAAGAGAGATACGAGTACACTGAATTTGATATTCTCTGTCATATTGTTCCACCGGAATTCGTGATTCCTTTTCAGGCGACGGTTAATTAAGGCAAAAGAGTGTCGGAGAATCACTCTGCAGCGTCGCAATTTGCTTGTCGGAGAAGAAAGTAGCCTTTGAAAAGCCAGTCGGCCGCAGTAAAGTTACAGAACCGACTTCTCACCCAGTAACTATTTATTTTGAATTACACATTTTCCCTATATATTAATTAATCGATCAATTAAGCCCCGAGGCCAGAGCTCTAATTCTTCTCTTTTTCTCGTGGGGCTACAGAGAGTGTTACAACACTACGAGATCATATCAGAAGTTATAACTAGTCCCCTGCAATTTAAACATGAGGATCATATGGCTTATAGGAAGGTATAACTAAAAAATTAAGGTAAAGATCTACAGATTTTTGAAATCAATACGCAAACAGTTTTATCCCAAAGCTCATTACAAGGGTGAATTTGCCTCTTCGCCATCGTTTTAATCCCTGTTTCAGAAAGTTGATCCATTGAATCCGAAGAAGGGTCGCTGCAAAAAAAAAGCAAACACAAGAAATGACAATACTTTCTTGTCAGCGATTCATTTCGGGATGATATCACAAAAATCTAGCTAAATCCAAATTCAGGACTGTGTATAAATCCTTAAACATGAGATCACTATTTTGTATGCAAGTAATATCTGTTTTTATGAAAACTTTCAACTTGGAGGAACAATGGGCTTACCGGTGAATCATAGAATTTGATATAAAAGCGGGAGCTATCTATAGAGAGCTTAACTTGAAGAATCTCAGAAATGGTTTCACTAAGCTTCCCATTTACGCCTGGTCCTAATCCCCCAATAGATACCAATTCTCCATACGCAGCAGGTTCCTCGGGTACCAGCAAATGCAATGGGAACTCCACTGTTAAGCAATATCATCACATACTGAAAGCAAAAATGGAAAGAAGAAACACAGACAAAAGATAAATAAACGTAGCTCACAAGTTAAAGACCACAACACAAGCTTGAGAATCTTTTAGTGATACTCTCAACAAAGTTCCATGAAATGGTAAGTCAAAGGGAATTCTCGTTGGTTTAGTTTCGAAAGACTTGTAATTCACAGAAGAATTCCATCGAACAATTCATGTGCATATATACCAGAAACATCACGAACCGATTCAAGAACTGAAATTTCCATTCTATTTTGCTTTCATATAATGAAAACCAAAAACCAAAATCCAGAACAGAAACCAAAGAAAAAAAAGAAGGTTTTAAACTGAATTCATTAATCAGCGGAAGAGATGGCGAAATTAGGGGGATTGGAGTAGTTTACGGATTCAGGTTTGCCGATAATCTTAGCGACGGCCTTAGTAGCGTCCTTGAGGAGGTCGGAGGAAGTGACGGCATCAACAGGTATGTTTGTGAAGAGATTCAAAGTTGGCATCTTTAGCTGATGATTCTTCTTCTCCTTCTTTCGACAGTCAGTGGCTTTCAGATATTAAAGTTAAGATAACGGTAATAAAATGCCAAGGACATCGTCTACCTACCTACCTCTATTTTTATTCCATTAAGGATTATGATCTTTCTCTAAATTTCAAAAATAGAAAATTGATATAAAGATAAAAATAAAAAACCAAAGGATGTGTTTTCAATGAAGAGAAGAACTGAGGGAAATGTTAATGAGATTTGGATTAACCAGAAATAAATTATGGTTCTTAACTGGGAATTTTAATCTATATACTGGAAATCATGAAAATTGATGAAGAGTTTTGCGCAGTAGCTCTTCTTTTCCCATTTAAAAAAGAGTTTATTATAATATAGCAAATAATTGCGGTAACACATTGTCGTGGAGGTAAGTGCGTCATAATTTTAGTGGTTAGGTGTAAATTGGATAAAACATATGGTAATGTTAATTGGCATATAATCGTTACACACTCGTAGAATATATGTTTGCATATGATAGAGTAGATCATAGATCAATTTTGGTAAAGATGAACTAGTAAATCGTAAAGAGGACTAAAAGATGGATTGATAAACTTGGTCTAATTGATGCGATCGCAAGAGGTTGGAAGAGACCTTCATTATTAGGTGTTCCTAGACTTTGAGATCGAATTAAGATATGTAGGGGTGAGATCTTAGGGTGGCACAAATATTGTATTCCATCAAGGAAAATATATTAACTCCAAAGGAAATCAGAATTTTTTTTTGAACAATGATTCTATATCTTCTAGGGAGATTTAAGAAGTGTCTTATTAGCTTTATCAAGTATATAAGAAGGAGCAAATCTATTGGTTAAAACAATGCGATAATAATACCAAATTATTTCATGTCCAAACAAGAGTACATAGGCTAAAGAAACTAATCATATGATTAATGGACCCGATATGGAATTGGATTTAAGAGGAGAGTGATCATGGTAATCTAGTTTCTCAATACTTTGAGTATCCATTCACTTATAATATACATGTCAGTTTTTCAGAGGCTCTTGAATGAATTTCAAGGTCTCTCTCTCTC
>JAKUCM010001110.1:0-57280 GCA_023374145.1 Lepidium sativum | reverse complement strand
TGAGTTTGACATGTAAGGTTCTGTTTTTGTTTTTGTTTTTATCAACAAAAAACCATTAATTTCATAGTGGTCCAATGTATAGTCCAATTTTCTTAATTAAAAATGGGTAGGATTTAAATTCACCAAATGATATCTAGCTAAATTAAGGGTAAGCCAACTGGGCCATATATTTCTTGGCTGTAAAATCTTGTTTAATTTCTTATTTATGATAGTGATCGGTAACCTTTGGGTTGGGCATATTTACCGACCCAAATGATTTTTTACCAAACCGAACCAAAATAAATCATTTGGTTCGGGTTTAAAAATTCTAAATAATTTGATTGGAAACAATTCTATATTAATTTAGTATTCGGTTCGGTTTGGTAATTTTACCTATAATTGGTTATCCGAATAAAAATATCAAAACAAGATTATACATAAATGATAATTAATTATCTAGTTTTAGTATTCAACCACTGCCATCACCACTTATTCTATTATTATTTTTTGAACTTTTTTATATATTGAATATAAGTTATTATATGGTTCAAAATTTAGTATTATTGTTTTGATAATTTGGGATTTTATTTTAAAAAAAAACATCATCAACAAAATAATATTATGTTAAGATTGATTAAATATAAATCAAATAACCTAAAATTACCGAGTAACTAGAAATTATTAAAAAATCGATTTAAAAGTTGGTAGTTGTTTATAGAAATCAAACATGAACCAAACCCAAACCCAACTGAACCGAATATTTCTTTTATCATTTGACTATTTTTTTCAAATTTTTTAAATCTAAATTGAACCAAACTAAATCTAAACCATTTAACCAAATGTCCAGTCCTAATTAAGTTTATTAGAAATTTAGTTATTTTGATTTTCATAATTGTTGCAATTGGTCATTATGTTGTTTTTTGGTAATTGTTATGACTGATCATAAATACTCAGGTTTTGAAATGTGTATTTAGGGCTATTTTGACCGGTCATAAATCCTTTTACAATGGCTGATCAGACATGAACGTCGATTTGATGTCATCTATGTCATTTTGATTGGTCATCTTCGTCGGTATTAGTCCAGTCATAAATATACAGATTGTCAAATATGTATGTGGGGTTATTTTGATCGGTCATAAGACTAATCAACAATGACAATCAATATCTGAATCGCTGAAAAAATAGTGGTAGAAAAGTTTAGTTTGTGATTGTGTTGTGATCGATTGTTATACCAGTGATCGCAAAAAAAAACATGTTAACAAAACTAAACTCATATTATATTGATTGTTATTACGTATTAATCACTAGAAAAAGAAGAATCAGTTGTAACTAAAAATAATGTTACAATTCATCGTCTATCATATTTTCCCCGTTTTGAAATATGACAATATGATTATGATGATAATAATAAAACTATGACAACGAGCAAATTATGAAATACTATTTTCGTGAGACATAATCATTTGGCGAAAATATGATCTAACAACTTTGTAAACAAAAGTATAAATAATTATGAATACAATATATCGAGATTTTAGTCTTGTTCATGCTATTTTATGTTGGTTTTTACGAGACTATGCTCAAGATAAACTGTGGAGACTTCACTTGGTGAATGAAACCACTTAACCTACAAAATATGAACTTGGTTTCAAGAGTGAAAAAACACCAACTTGTGGTTGAATCCACACATAACCTTAGTAAATCTTAGACTATTATGGGATAGCTCGGCCTTATCAAGGACTGAATGGATCTAGGTTTGCATAAACATAAAGAAAGCATAAGAAGAGTTTGGTGGAGATCTATAAGTGTTTAGGTAGAGGGTCTGCCATTGGGCAGCCTCTACACGAGCTAAAAACCCTAGAATCTACATCTTAAACTACTTGCTTAAACGTAAATAAAGAGAGCAATATGAAAACACTTCTTTTTGTATTGAGTTAGTTTTTACAAATGAGAGATACAAGCTCTATTTTGTAGAGTTACAATAAGCTTGCTTAAGCACAAAGAAAACCCTAAATTCAAAGTTTTATAGCCGTTGGAGAAGAGAGAGGGAGTGGAGTTCCCAAGCTTGAAAGTGACATCTCATCTTTCTTGAACTTAGCATAAAGGAAAGTCGCATGTATCCTTAAGCTTCCAACGGTCTTCTTGGGTCTAGTTAGACTTTTAAGTCATAACAGCCTTCCATAACATCCCATTTGATTAGAATCAACTTTTGGAAGATTTATGAAAATGTTGGCTTTTTTTCTCGCTTGTTGACTGTACCGCGGTACGCATTTCCTCGGCCATCAGTACGTTCTGCCTCGACCCGCGGTACATACTGATCTCGACCGCGGTACGTGCTGGATCCTTACCGCGGTACATGAGGACTCAACCCGCGGTACATGTCTCTCAGACATCTCCTTACCCGCGATACACATCCCATCTGTTGACTTTCCCGTCTCACGTTGACCACGTACTTCGATACGTGAAAACCTTCCCGCGGTACGTGCCTCTCGACCCAATGGCCTTCACGCGGTTCTTGACTACCGAACGTTGACTTTATGGTCCAAAACGTTGACTTTTCCAGAACTTCAGTTTATGACATTTTCTTGATCCCTTGATAATTTGGTGACCTTTGTGGGTTCTTGGTGGCCAGTTTCTACCTTCTCGGGGTTTCTTTGGGTGGTCTTCGGCATTGTCTTTGATGACTTCGGCCTTGATTTTTTTTTTATTCTTCTTTTGACCTTGCGGTCTTAGATTTCTTCGGCCTAAATCTTCTAAACTCTTTGGTATAGTTTAATATTTTATGTTTTGATTTTTGATACTTTTGCGCTTATAAAGTCATCTATGACATATTTGTTTCATTGACCAGAGAAAAAAAAACTTATGAATTTCATTCTTCAAGACCAGATTTGTTATGCAAATGAAAATGAAAAGAAAAAACATACGGCCAAATACTGGTTTTTTATATATTGAGGCCAAGGGTGAGAAAGTAAAATATTTAGGTAAACAATATGGATACTAAAAAATAAACGTTATTGTTGATCAAATCTTTTATCAAAAGATCAAAGAATCTCCAGATGTGTTCTCTTATATTTAGTTTAATTAGATTAAAAAAGGCAAACGTGTGTAAATAATGACGCGTGACTTCATACAGCTTAATTATTGAATATACAATTTTTTATTAATTTTAAAATACCTACTGCAACCACGAAAATCATGAGAACTACTATTATAATAATCAATGTAAGTAACAACTTTACTGTTTATTTAAATGGAATCGATTATACAAAGATGAAAAAGGGACAATATGTTACCGCGTACGCATTTAATTTTGTGTTATATAAACACATCTCCATTTTCTTCTTCATTCATCAAAGATTTTCTCTTCATCATCGTCTCTCTCACTTCTATTATATATTATTGGAGGTGTAATTGCTTCTTCTTAACCACCAACCAGAAGATTTGAAGAAATGGAATTTGTGAACAGCTCTCAACCAATACATGAATGTCTCCTTTTTGGTAAGAAGTGTTGCTTGATATTTTATGTTTTTCTTAGCATAAAATTAGAAGCAAAATATTGATTTGTTTCTATGTTTTGTTTCCCCAATAGATTTGGATGATACTCTTTATCCTTTTAGTTCTGGTTTATCCGATGCATGTACCAAGAACATTATAGGTATGCTATGTTTTTTATTTTGTTTTTCATTTTGGTTACTTATTAATATGTTAATATTGTTTCATATAACTTACTAAATTACACTTGTGCAGAATTCATGATTGAGAAGCTTGGTATAAATGAAGATGGAGTCGTTGAACTAAATAATAATCTTTATAAGGGATATGGAACTACAATGGCTGGTCTTAAGGTAACGTAACTTACCTTCATCAATTTTGTTGATCTGTCAAACACAAAAACCAACTATCACTACAGTCATATATATATACACGTATAATTGTATCCCCACATAAATCACAAGAGAATCAATCATTGATATCCATACATAATTACGTAGTCTGAATTTTTCCATTACTATAATCTGACACTGGTTAATAGTTACTTTAGTTTTCTAAAATTAAATTGTTTTTTGATAAAGGTTTAAAATTAATTAATTCATGCAGGCAATAGGTTATAAGTTTGACAATGATGAATACCATAGCTTATGTTCATGGGAGATTACCTTATGAAAACCTTAAACCGGATCCGATTCTCAGAAATCTCCTCCTTACTCTACCTTTTAGAAAATTGGTATTGTTTTATTTAATTTTGTGTTCAGTTTTTACTAAATCATATCTTATAGGTGTATTAAAAAAATTGAGTTTCTTCATTTTTTTATTAAGGTTTTCTCGAATGGAGATGAAGTTCACGTAGCAAAGGCTTTAAAGAGACTTGGTATCGAAGATTGTTTTGAGAGAACCATAAGTTTTGAGACTTTAAACTCTAAGACTCACGAAGCTGAGGTTTATCTTTCCGAGAATCCGGTTATCTGTAAACCAACTAAGATTGCTTTCGAGAAAGCCTTCGACATTGCACAGCTCAATCCTCACAAAACCGTAAGAGATTCAAAATAAATACGAAATTATAGCTAAACACAACTAAGCAGAGATTTGTTTGGGGTTTAGAATTTCTTAATCAACAGATTGTGATACTTCTTGCGATGCAGCTGTTCTTCGACGATAGTATCCGGAACATCCAAACCGGCAAAGCCGTTGGTCTCCATACAGTATTGGTGAGGACCGGTTTAACATTTACACCAATTAAAACCACTTTATTTTAACAGACCCAGTTTTATTAGAAACCATCAATCTTAGTATATTTAGCGAAAAATCAAATCAAATGTACTTCTTATAATATTTCAATGAAAATATTAAATAAATACTTGTTTTCAGGTGGGTAAATCAGAAAAAGTGGATGGAAGTGATTATGCTTTAGAAAGTATTCACAACATGAGAGAGGCATTTCCAGAGTTATGGTCGGAACGCAACATCGATAACAAAGAATCTAAAAGAATTGGTTACGCTGCACAGGTCTCTGTTGAAACTTAATTATATTCAAGCTTAATTAATTTAACATGTTTATTTTGTCGGTGAAGATAATTATATGTATCAATAAAAACAGATCACGTCCTTATAATTTTCTTCTCTTTTGTACATGTCAAATAATTTACTGTTTGGATAATGTGCAAGTCGATTTGTTTTTTATATTTTTACGTATCTGTGCGTTGGCAAAACGAAAACAAAAACAAAAACAAATATATATTACGACTCATAATTTGTTTTATTAACCATACCACAAATTTGTTAATTTATTTGATTTGTGTAGATATTAGTTAAGAATTTTTTAAACTTTATGCATGAGTTAAAATTCTGGTTTAGTAAAACAAAGCAGCTGTAAAGCAAATAAATATGCATGCACCGAATAATAATATCCGACAAAACAAACAGAAACGAAGTGATGGAGGAGTAGAATAAAAAAGACACGAACACATTTCGAATAAAGTGTTTAGGTCGGCTCATGAATCATTTGGATGATTCTCTCTTTCCTTATGTTAAATGAATTTGATTATTCGCTTAATTGGTAAGAAATGAAAGCCAAAAAGAATATTCACGTGGAGAAATCGTAGATGCCGACGTGAGTAAAATCTTCCCGGATTTGACGATCACTTATGCATTAATCATCAGAACCCATTGAGATATCAAGGGGGTTTATGGGAGATTGGATTTAATTGGATTTAAAAAAATTTCATAGATTTGAGAATTTCTATAGAATCTTTTGATTTAAAATTTTAAAATTTTTTCATTGGAAAAATTACAAAAACTAAACTTGAAACTCAAATATACTGAATTTGAAAACTAAACAAATTAGATTTAGAAACAAAATCGCTCGATTTCATAATCAAACTGAATAATTTTAAAGTGAAATTATAATACATTTTGAATTTTTCTCCACAATACAGAAAACTATGTATATATTCTAAACTTCTTTTCCACAACAAAAATTATGGCTATGAGGTCGTTGATGGCTAAATCATTAGTTAATTGATTGATTTCGTAAAGTTTACTAATCAAAATTTAGTGCCCAATTTAACTATTTTTTAATCACGTGTAAATTGGTGGTTAAATCATAACTATACAAATGTTTTCTATTCGTAAATAATGATTCAAATTGAAGGTTTTGTTTGATGCATAAAAAACAATACAAATGTTTTTGGTGCGTATATTTCTTTTTCCATATGTGTAGGAAGTCTGCCAAAATATGGCAGAAACTTGCAGGAAATTAGCCAAAAATTTGATAGACATCAAGTCTCCAACTGAAAGATTTCAATTTTGCTATCTTAAAACAAATATTTTGATTATGTTGTTACCTGAAAATCTGTAGGCAATAAATTCTATAACTAAGATTTTTATTTATTTCGCCATGATTAAGAAATGGTTGACAAGACACAATTTCTAATCAATATTTAAACCGTTGAAAATTAAAAATTATTCATTTTAGATATTTAGATAAGTATCTATAAGTTGTTAAGATTGTTCATATTTTTCCAAAACTATCTATTTCCTTTATCTAAAAATTATAAATTTATAAATTTTCTATTTTTAATAGGTAATTGGTATATTGGTAATTAAAACTAAAAGAGACCAAAACAGGTTATATAAATAATTTTTAAAAAGTCGATTATTTAAATAATTTATAAAATAAAATGAGTTATTTAAGTAAATCTTTCTTGATATAATCATATAAATAGCTATCAGAAATAATAATACTTATTATGATTATAACATTATAGTAGCATCATATAAACATTATAACATATAATACGTTGAGTCATAACATAGCTATTAAATTATAAAATATGTTGGAATAATATGTTGTGAATAATAAGTTGTAATCAAATATGTTGGAGGCTTGGATTTTTTTAAATAATAATACAGACGAAAAAGAAAATATGTTGGAGACTATTGGCCGATGGTTGATACATTGTACTCATAAAAGGCATATTGGTTTTAGTTAGGAGTAGTTTTTAAAATAGTTTCTGGATTTTATTTTTGGAAAAATCATATTTTATCTAATTTTCCAGAAAACAGTTTTTCAAAATCTAAAAATATTTTCTACTTTATATCATACCATTCAAATTTTTGGTTTTTTTGTTTCCTTCAAAAATAGAAAAAAAAACTGGTTTTTAGAAATCAATGTTGATTTTTTTTCAATACTCAAAAGCCAACGTTTATTAGTTTTTCAAATTAAAACATAATTTAAAAACAAAAACCAAAATCTAAAGTTCAGAAACTAAATTCTAAAATAAAATAAAAAAACTAATTGGATTTGTCATATCTAAAATCTTCATTTCTGCTGTAATGTATATTTTTTTTTTCCAACGGCATATAACGAAACTAACTCAAAGAAACCTCGATCATAAACCAGACACATGACCTGCTTTGGCTAGGGCGTCTGCTTTGTAGTTCAGAACTCTTGGGATTACAGAAAGCGACCAAGAGGAGAACCTTGAAGCAAGCCGTCGAAAATCTTCTTGATATGGATAAAACGCCGGCCACTCCTCCGGATACTGAAGAACTTGATAGACTGTCTCGCAGTCAGATGAAATCTCCACTTCTTGAATATGCAGCTCTAGTAGCGCTTCCATCGCCCAAATCACCGCCTCCACCTCCGCGTGCAGAGCTGATAAGCTTTGATGAACTCGTCTTGATCCCGAACATATTCCTCCCATTGAATCTAGAAAGCAAAACCATCAGAGCCCTGAGTAAAGGCCCGTGTCTTTCCAGGACGCATCCACACAACATTTATAGCCAGTGAAACTGAGATTAGCTGTGGTAAGAAATATCATCGCCGATTTAAACGAATTAGTCCTAGATATGTTTTGATTCCACTTACACCTTGTGTCCTGATTGGCCACTGTCCACTCGGAATGATCAGATTGTGCGCGTCCCAAAACAATTCTTGGGTCTAGATCCTCCTATGTAAAATAGAATCCATTTCTAGCTTTCCATATATGCCAGATTATCCATGGGAAAATTTTAGTAAACCTTGGCTCAGAACTACTAGTCAGTAAATAGTCTAGATTATACCAAACTGACATACCCGGAAACACACCCGGTTGAGATGGTATTATCGATAAGGCCCATACCTGAACTGCCGGTGGACAATCGAATAAAACATGATTGATTGTCTCACTCTCCGTTCCACACCTCTGACATCTTGCATCGTTCCCCAATCGACGTCTGACTAGATTGTGACAGACTGCCATACAACCAGATAACATTTGCCAAAGAAAGTGTTTGATCTTTGACGGACAATCTATTTTCCAACATCTCGTATATAATGTATCCAAGGAAGGGCCTGCTAGGTGTTGTTTCCCCGCCTTCTCCTCTCTAGCTAATTTATACCCCGATTTGACGTTATATCGTCGAGAAACAGTGTGATGCCAACCCCAAAAGTCCAATTGTGGGTTTTTTGGCAGACGCATTGCCAATATCAACCTAACATCCTGTGGGTCAAAATATTGGCGAACTAAATTCTCTTTCCACTGGCCGGAATGCCGATTTATAAATTGATCTACCGTCATATCCGGAAATAAATACAGATCGAACCATCTCGCAGGCCTTGACTGGAGATCCGGGATCCACGGGTCGTGCCATACCTTTATTTGTCTCCCATCCCCTATTTTCCTAATCAGGCATTTCAATATCAAAGGACGACCAACAGTCTCCATATCTGTTTGGGCAATAGTGTCAAATTAAAATCCTCTATCATTCAAAAACCCAAACCACCCTCTGTCTTATGTTTACATAACTCCTCCCACTTTTTCCAGTGGATACCACCATTGGATCCCGAGTTTACCCACCAGATATGGGCAATTGCCGACTGGATACTGCCTAGTACGGACTTCGGCAATCTATAACAGCTCATAATATATGTTGGAAATACCGTAAGGATGAATTTAATTAAAATTTCCTTACCAGCCTTTGATAATAATTTACTTGACCAAGTAGTTACCCTAGCTCTCAACTTTTCCACTATAAAAGCAAACACTTTTGCTTTCGAACCACCTAAATTTTCCGGTAGGCCCAAGTACAAGCCCATACCGCCCATGTTTGGAATAGCCAAAATTTGTTGTATCTGTGCTCTGATCCCCTCCTCAACCTTCTTACCAAACTGTATAGAGGACTTGTCAAAATTTATCCTTTGACCCGATATTGATTCATAATCCCCCAATATCTGTCTAACATTTTCTGCTTCTTCTGTGGTAGCTCGATAAAAGAACAGTATCATCTGCGAAAAGGAGATGGGAAATTGGTGGACAATTTCGACCAATGTTAATGCCCGTAATTGTACGATTCTGTTCTGCCTTCTTAAGTTTGGCTATTAAAACCTTAGTACAAAGTATAAATAAATATGGAGACAGAGGATCCCCCTGCCGTAACCCCCTACGTGGGATAATATGCCCACGAGGTGTACCATTAAGTATTACCGAGTATTCAACACTCGTAGTACACCACATAACACATTTTATCCAATGGTCACAAAACCCTAATATAGTCATTATAGCCGATAAAAAGTTCCATTCCACTCTATTATAAGCCTTACTCATATCGGTTTTTATGGTCATAAAGTTTCCACTCACCAAACTATTTGTGGCTAAAGCATGCACCATTTCCTGAGCAATCAGAATATTGTCCGAGATCAACTGTCCAACTACGAAAGTCGACTGTGTTTCTGACACAATATTAAGTAACAATGTTTTCAACCTCAAACACAATACCTTGCTATCAACTTATATCCAATATTACATAAACTGATAGGCCTAAATTCCGCCATCCGTGTCGGACATTGAAATTTTGGAATTAGGCATATGTTCGTCTTATTAAGACTTTTATCAAATACCCCATCACGCAAAAAATTATTCACCAGGCTCAACAAGTCACCTTTTACTGTGTCCCAGGAATGCTGAAAAAAACAGAGCGGTCATTCCATCCGGCCCCGGAGCTTTATCCGGGTCCATTAAGAAAAGTGCCACTTTTACTTCTCCCTCTGTTGCTGGTTTGATAAGAACCTGGTTATTCAAATCTGTAACCTGACTATGTATATCTACTATATCCACCACTTCAGTACCATTAGTTGTGAATAAGTCTGTAAAATATATGGATGCCTCGTGTACAATTTCAGAGTCCTTCTCAACCCATTTTCCATGTCTATCTATTAATCCATTTATCCGATTTTGTGCTCTTCTCTGTTGAATGACAGCGTGGAAAAATTTGGTGTTATTATCGCCCTCTCTTAACCAGTGATTCCGGCTCTTCTGTTTCCAATAAACTTCCTCCTCAAAGTATGCCGCTTTCAATTTACCATTTGCCTCTTGTAAAGCTGCATAATCTACTGTCGGACAACTGTTTAGATCCTCGACCTTCCGTTTCCAATATGCTATTTCTTGACGCCCTGAGGGTATATTCTGACAACGCCAATGTGATATTTCCTTCCGACAGTATCTGATCTTCTCAATTAACGATGGATTACCACTCTGACCATACCCTCGTCCAGCTCTAGCCCAACTACGTTCCACGATCTCCTCGAATCCAGTTTTCCCCAACCATCTCTTATCAAAATGAAAGCGTTTTCCCATTCCTGCCATTTTCGTGTCTTTGGCCCTTATCAATATAGGCCTATGATTCGACCTAATCATATCCAAGTAATGAGTCTCTGTCCTTGAAAACAGTTCATACCACTCCCTATTACCGTAAGCCTTGTCTAAAATACAGCGCACTATCCCGGTATTACGGATCCCTCGCCATGACCATATATTTCCTTTCTTGGGAAATTCTAACATATCACAATCAGTGAGCATTTGATTAAAAGTCAAAAAAGAAGACATGTTTCTTGAAACACCACCTTGTTTCTCGTGGTTTCCGGATATCTCATTGAAATCCCCACTTATAATCCATGAGCCTATTCTGGAAATACCAATCCTTGTTAGCCGTTCCCATACATATGATATCTTAGTCCTTATTGGTTCCCCATAAATAAAAGTGATGAACAATCTTTTACCACATATATCTAAAGATATGTCTATTAAATTTTTATCTTTATGATTAATTATGACATTATAATTATCATTGTAAAATAAAGCTAAACCTCCGCTACAGCCCAAAGGCTCCACAATAGTCAAATTATCATAACCCAAATGCATTTGTATTTTTCTAAGAAAGTTATTTTATTCTTTGTTTCTGATAGAAATAGAAATTCTGGTTTACAAGATTTCCATATGTCTCTCAAAGCACTTATTGTAAGTTTATTACATAAACCCTCACAATTCCAACTCAACAATTTTAAATTCATTAAATACTCATTTTAGAGCTCTATCTTGCTCCTTAGCTTTACCCTCCTTGGGCTTTAGTGACTTCGGCGTTTTCCTAGGTGACATCAAGGCTTGTTTCCGCGAGCTTATTCCCCTTAATGGTGTAGTGCTGCGAGAGCCCACTTTTCCATTTGCCACCTTTAGTTTCCTATTCTGGACCACTTTTGATGACTGCATCTTGTCGACCAAATCAGCAAGAGAGTTGACTTGTTCTAATTCGGACATGTCGTCGTGATTCTTCAAGTCGTCTACCAAATCGAGCTCAGCCAAAACAGCTGCGGTCACCTCATCAGTGAATTCGCCTTCTGTATCGTCGACCATATTTTCCACCTCTTTGGTACTGTTCTGCAAAGAATTCTTGCTTGCAACAGCCTCAGATTCTAACTCTGCCAAAACTGGAATTTGCTGTCTTGCATCAGTGTTTGATGTCTCAGCCGCCACCGCCCCATATTCATTCTCCATCTGTTTTTTTTCCTCTTGAAATAAGGGTCGACGCACTTTCTTTGCCGACGTGGATTCTCCAATCAGCACTGTGTCCCTAACCTGAAAGTTCAACAAAATTAATATATCATAGACTTTTCTAACCCAATCAACATATTCAACTAGATTAACCCATACGTTGGCTGCCATTTGTTTCTGAGAATGATGTAAAAGAGGACCTCAACCTCTCTTACTTCGCACCATATTACCTCTACCTGAAGTAATCAAAGCTGGTGGGTTTGATCCTTTATTAGGACCACTTACCGCCCCTCTATATGATTTATTTCTTTCCAAATGTCCTAGCTTTCTAGTTCTGTCAACATCTAAAACTCTATTCTCAGTTTTGTTCTTATAGCAAACCGAAGTTTCATGAGTCATTCGAAAACATAGGGTGCAATACCCTTCTAATCTCCTATACTCAATCATAACTTTCGACTCACTGCCCTCTTCAAATTCCACTAATGAGGAAAAGATCAAGGGTTTAGAACATAGAATTTCTATCAAAACATGTCCTTTACCAACCTCAATACTTATCACCATGCCTAACGAGCTAGCTACCAGACGGTATACCTCCTCGACCCTATATTCGAAGGGAATTCCCGTTAACCTAATCCATAGCCTAATAAAATTTAGGTGATCCGCATCGGCTAATGGTTTCCATGGGGCATAGGAAACCATCCAGCCATCGAAATTAATGGACCCGTTCTCTATTACACCTCCCATATCGTTTTCAGATTCAAAATCGAACTGAAAACGCCCATTTCCTAGGTTAAGACATCACACTCTCCCAACCAAGCCCCAAAACTGTGGCATTCTAAAAACAAAAGTATCCACGTTTTGCAGCATTGGGTTAAGACATCGCCCCATAAGCACTCTCGAACCCCTAGCTAACAAGTCAGAATTATCTATTTTAGGAATTTTAATTTTTAAGACCCTATTTGGTGATTTTGACATCAATCCCTTTGTAAGAGAGGCTGACTGCGACATCAAATCCCTATATTGACTGCAACTAGGAATCTCTTCTAACTCGAAAAAGTTTAAAAAAGAAAGCGATATTGAATAAAGAGCAATCCTGCTCTTTATATAACCACCAAAGCCGACTATGCATCTAGATTTGAGCCACACTTTGAGGCGTGGATTTCTCCTATATTCATAGGATTGAAAAATATTTAAAATATTTCTTCCTAGACACGTTATACGCCACAAGATCTAAACTTGAATACGAAAAATATACTCAGCCCCTATCCCCATGGTAATTTGAAATTTTGTTAATTTTAAATTTTTCATTATCTTAACAATCCACTTTATTCTCTCTAATCTAGGTTTGGTTTACTCTTTCCAGGTAACTTTTTAATAAAAAATTTGAAGGAAAAAAACTCAAAACTAAAAACTAGTAAAATCCATTCATAGTCATTATTTCCTAAATATGTTGTAATCACGAGCTGATTTGATATTGGCTTATTTTTCTTTTTACTCACATGTAAATTGTTTTTATGAGAAATCAACTCAAATAACAAGGGAGTAAAGATTTTAAACCTTTATATTTTAGAAGAGAATCTATTAGAAAATCCACTCAAATTCATTATAAAATCAAATATATAGTTAAATATTTAATGTTGAATAAAAGGTGATTTAAATAACACATAATTTAAATTTTAGATCTCTTGAATAACATATAAATTTAAATTTATATTTTAAAATTAATAATTAAATAACACACATTTTTAGAAAAAAGAATTTAAAATCTATTAAAATTCATTTCCAATAAACTCTTTAAATAACCGCTGATTTTAAGCCTCCGGTCCAATTGAACAAATTGGTTAAACTAAACCGAGCACAATTAATGGAGGCTCATGAAATTAAGGCAAACGATACATTTGGTCGGCGTATAAAATATGCGTGTCACTCTATGATTCGTTTAACGTTATGAACTGAAAAGCGAAGTGCTACGTGGAGTAATCGTAGATGTCGGAGGAGTGCTTTTAGTCTGGAGATCTTTTTAATGGCAACCAATGGATGAGTCATTAAGACGTTTGGTTTATATTTCTTCTCTTCCATTTTTGCATCAAACCTTTTTCTTCTTCTTTTAAGTTTTCTCCATCTTTTTCTCTCTCGCTAAGTTTCTCATTGTTCTCAAAAGGTAAATAACTCGCTTCTCTGGTTCGATCTGGATGATTGATTTGTTTTTTCACTTTTGTTCATTGTTACGTTTACCATTCTCAGTTTTATTAATTCTCTGAGTGATTTCGGTTCAGAGTGTAGTGTTCCTTAATTTCATTATTTTTCTTATGATCTCTAGAAATGTGTATTTTGTCGGTGTTGTTTTAGATGTAAAATGCATAACTATGAAATTTCATTTTTCTGTAGATCTGATGTTATTGTTGATTATATATGTTGTTTTCAGGTGTGATTTGGAATAAAAAATGGCGTACGAGGATGAACAAATTTCTGAAGCCAAATATAATTGTCTTTTGTTTGGTAATGAAAATGAGTAATTTAGAATCCGGATTTGAATATTAACACTAGTTTACTGGCATTTGATGATTCGTTGAGAAGGTTTTCTGATTAAATTAAGGGATTGTTTTGACTTTTATAATCAAACAGACATAGATGATACTCTTTACCCTCTGAGTTCTGGCTTGGCTATGGAAGTGAAAAAAAACATTCAAGGTAGAGTTCACTCGCATTTTCTTTTGTTGTTCTTCATTGAATTATATGGTTGCCTTATGTTTGTTGTTGTTGCTGCCATTTTTGAAGATTATATGACTCAGAAACTTGGTGTTGAAGAAGATAAAGTGCAAGAACTGTGCCTTTCGCTTTATAAAATCTATGGAACAACTATGGCTGGTCTCAAGGTATCTTTTGTTTTTAATTATCAAGGTCCATGGTTATTCTTCCAGTGAATTGTTAATGATGCACATGTTCTTCGTTTTTGGTGTTGATTCGTTTAGGCTATGGGTTATGACTTTGATTACGACGATTTCCATCGGTACTGAACTGAAACCATCTTTTTGCTTATTATTTCTTTGAAAATGTTTAAAGTTTACAACTTCAGGAGGTTTTTCCTTTGTTTTTTGCAGTTTTGTTCATGGAAGATTGCCGTATGAAACACTGAAGCCTGACCCGATTTTGAGGAATATTATTCTTAGCTTGCCTATTCGGAAAGTTGTATGTGTTGCACTTCTTGATGCTCAGTTCTTAAACTTTGGTTTTCCATTGCATTTATTCTCTGATTCTCAATTTTTCATATTCTGTCCACAGGTTTTCACTAATGCAGATAAGATTCATGCAGCCAAAATTATTGCTAGGCTAGGCTTAGAGGACTGCTTTGAAAAAATCATATCTTTCGAGACTCTGAACCCCAAAACTGGAACTGAACCTCCTGAAACCAGAGAAATCTTTGACATAAGCACTTACATGGCAAATTCTGACCCAAGCCTCGAGCTCCCCAAGACTCCGGTTATATGCAAACCATCTGAAGGAGCATTCAAACAGGTTTTCAAGATGGCCAACATCAATCCTAAGAAAACTGTAAGAACTGAATACGCATTAAATATGTTATGTTACTATCTCAATGAATTCTCATCTTGAAGCATCATACTAAGTTCTCAATATCTCGGATGTTTGCAGTTGTTTTTGATGACAGTATCCGAAACATTCAAACTGGGAAACGTGTGGGTCTCCACACCGTATGGGTAAGTTAAAGAAGTAGAGACAAATAACTTTTAAACAAAACTTGGCAATCCCAAAGCTCACTTCTCTTTTGGATTATTAGGTTGGGACCTCACACAGAGAGGAAGGAGTAGATATTGCATTGGAGCATATTCACAACATACGTGAAGCTCTTCCTGAACTATGGGAAGATGGTGATGACAAAGCCAAAGAGATTAGAACCAGGCGAAAGGTCGCTATTGAAACCATTGCTTAAACAAACATTCACGCACAAGCTGCAGCTGATAGTAGTAACTAAAAAATTAGCATGAAGAGAAGACTATTAACACTTCACTTCAAAAATAAATGTAATTTAAAGCTTTTGTTGAGAAACAAGTTTCTGATATCTTGGGATTGTGAGTTGTAGTAATGAAACAAGCTATACTTTATCCAATAATTGCAACAGCTGTTTAAGAAATCTTTAAACTCTTCACTTGCTGTTTTCCTTTGTTCCGATATAAGAGAATCTGACTCATGATAGTTGCATTGGTGAAGAGTGCAAGAATAATACCTATAAGCATGCTTAGTGGCGCATTTGCCTGAATGGTGGTGAAAACTCTAGCCATGCCTCCACTGAAGTTCATGAGACAAGTCAAGAAACTAAGTTGTCCTGTGCTTTTGTTTCTGAAATTCTTCCAAATCTGAGGGAGTCTTGCAGAGAGAAATATCAAATGCTTTGAAGCATAAAGAGCTTCAAAAAGCAAAGGATCAATCTTGCCAGCAAACACAGTTGGTGCTAAAGCAAAGTAAAGAATTACTCTGACCCAAGGTGTTACAGAGAGAGGTCGAGAAAAATAGTAGATACAAGCTACCAAAATCAAAGCTTGAATCAAAAGAAAAGCAACTTCACCAAAAGCTGAAAATGGAAGGTCTTTGTGAAGACAATAGGCAAGAGAGATTGTGTAACCCACAACTTCAAGCTCAAATGATACAACACTTAATCCTCTAACGCTTTTATGTTCCACGATTTTCATTATCTACAACAAAAGTTCAATCAATTAACAGAACATTAACATCAGATTTGGGAACTCTTTATTGATTAAACAAACCTGAGGAAGCTTGACGGTCATTGAAGCAGCGACGAGGAAGTAACCGAGCAGCTTGGAAATGAGAGGAAGAAGACAATCTTTCGCCGGGAATTCGCCGTCACGGAGAGATACGATCAAGCAGCTGTCAATTCCTAGATAGTCCATCGTTTTCTCCTCCCAACTCATTTCGATTCGGAAGTTGATTTTGTTCAGCTTGTTTTCAGATAAGAATTTTATTTTAAACTGTTTTATTAGTAAGTTTGTCTATCAATGATCCACAGCTGGTAGAAGAAGATACGCCAAAAAGAATAGAAATAAGGAAAGAAATTGACTAGTTTTGAATATCTGCTGTAAGCCTGTAACTATGATTATACATACTACCCAACAAAATATTCGAATCTGACCCAAAACAATATATCTGAATGGATCTTACGTGATAAGAGTTTGGATATCCAAATCTAATCACATTAAAATCAAATACCGAATGAATACCCGAGAATCTCAACTTTTAAATGATACAGAATCATTTAAAAACACAAAACATTAAATATGGTTGAGATTCTCTGGTATAACTTTGGACTAAGAACTCTCATAGACAAATGTAGTCAACAAGGTAGTTCCGCTAAGTGTAAGCACTCCGCTCAAGCTCCTGGTCTTCAATGATTTTAGTAGTGTCCATTATGTCAGAAATCCCTACGAGTTAATACTTCAGACTTGCTCTTTCAAATTCCTCTTCATGCCATTTAGAAACACATCTATAACACACCTTTAAGTACGTGTGGAATCTCGGTTGAGATCTTCTCAAATTGTTCATGACACTCAAATACATCGCTAGTCTGTTTTAATTTCAACAAGTGCATCATAACTGATGTTCTTCTAGTGGCTTAAATCTCATCTTAAAGTGTTCCTTAAACTCACTCCACGTTCTCCTTGTCCTGAAAAATCTCAACCCATGTTATCGTGCTTCCAATTATACACCTCAAAGCTTGAGAAAGCTTTTCTCTTTCCTCGATTTGGTTCAGGGCTAAGCATCACTCCATTTGGTACAACCAATCCATTGGGTTTTGATATTCGTACATCAATAATTCCGCTGGTTTCACTGCCTCTTGCTTTATTCACACACTTAATTTAGTTTTGTAATTTTTTTTTAAATATGAAATTTAACTAATTATATATCAAAATATTTGAAATGAAAACCATTTTTCACATTTTTTTATCTTTTCATTATTTTTAGTAGTGAAATTCTTTTTAGCTTGTATTTTGATTATTTTTAATAGTGAATTCTGATAGTTTTCTTTGGATTATATGACATATTTGGAAAGCATGTAATGTTTTATGTTTTACACACGATGATACAGATCCTAGAATAATATTAGATACGACATTATCAGATTACAAAGAGTGGTCTGGGGCTCGTCAGACTAATGTTGTTCCGAGAGAACTAAGGTTAGCCAAACATCAATCGCTAAAATCAGCTTGGATATTCCCTACCACAGCCAATCTATGTTTCACGGGTTACAAATGTTACGTGGACGCGTCCTGGAAAGCTACTGATCTCTATACGGGGTTCGATTGGATTTGCTTTTCAGATTCGGTGGAAGGAATATGCTTGAGGTCAGAGCGAGTACATCAATGTCTATCAGCTCTACATGTGGAGATCGAAGCGGTGCTTTGGGTATTGAGACTACTGGTGGAGCTCCAACTCTAGGAGGTGGAGATCTCGACAGACTGCGAGGGGGTTCTCTCAATAATTCAGCAACCAGAGGATTGGCCGGTGTTCATACCATACCAAGAGGAATTTGAGAAGCTGTGCTGTTGATTTTCTTCCTGTTCATTGACGGTTATTCCTAGAACTTTGAATCATAAAGCAGATGCTCTGGCCAAGTATGGTGAGTAACTGGTTTATAATATTGCTGTATTTTTTGCATTTAATGTCGTTGACAAAAAAAAAAACAAAATACCCCCAAAACTAAAACCAATATCATGTTTGGTTTGACGATTAATTTTAATTTTATTTGGCACGATACGAACCGGTTAGGTTTTAGACAATTAAACCTAAAGTGTGGTCAATTTTGAAAAAATCTGTTTTTAGACCTAGAGATTCAAATCGGAAACTTAACCTAAAAATCGAGTTGTTCCTCCTCCTCTCCGGTACCGGAAATCTAGTGTTGGGGGAATATAACTGTAGTTGAAGAACAGCTACTATGGCGAAGAGAGAAATCAGTAGCACTCTGAGAAATCTAAAGGTACGCATCATCTTTTGAGCTTTATTCATGTACAGACATGACTGCGTATTACCTTCAATCTTCACGAATTTAATTACTCCAATGGGTTTGGTATTTATCTCGTTAATTCAATTATGGAATTTTAGTTGTATCTTTACACCTGTAGTTATAGCATTGGTTTGGGAACAAATGTTACAATTTTTCATTGAAGAAATTGCATCGTCAATCATGTAGATCTTAGTCAATAATTGATTTTGAGTAATCTGGTTTGTGGGTCAGAGACATGAACGAGTTATTTCTTCAAACTCATATGAGATAAGGTTAATTCATGAACAAATAATGATTGATGATGCTTTATGACTATAGTTTATGCAAAGGTCTTCTCTGAAAGAGGAGAAGAAGAAGACTGAGGAAGAGCCTAATGGGATTTTCCCTTCCCTTGGTACTGTGAAAAAAAAGTGGTACCGTTTCTAGTCTTTTTTTCTTACTTGATGTTATATTTTGTTTTCATCAAAATACTGTAAACGAGGTCATTATGATCGTTTGTCTACCCTTTGTTCTTTGTTTTTTTTTTGGGCTCTTACTTCCAATGTGTAATCTATTTCAATCGCTCTGCTTTCCCTGTGTTCATGACTTCAATAGTTTTGTTAGTTGCCAGTATCTGGTATTATGTGTTTAATAGTTTTCTCAGATGTATGATTGGATCTTCGATGCAGTGTGGTCATAACAGACTGGGATCATCAGCCAGGAGCATTGATAGGACGCATGTCATTTCAGTCTTTCAATCCGTCTATTGAGGTTTGTGTCTGTAGCGCTGAGGCCTGAATTAGTTTGCTGTTGATGTTCTTCCCTTCCAGCTTTCTGAAATAAAACTGGCCTCTCCTTAGAAAATGAATGAAGAGGCAGTGAACGTTGGAAGAACAGATGCTTCTCCTACAAGCTCGAGCACTAATGGAGGAAGAATGTCTTTTAGGTTTGTACCCTTGGCTTGTATATGCCCTATGGTTCTCAGCAAACTAATCAAAATGTAATCTCTTTCAGTGAGGCGGGGTGTTCGAAGGTTGAGCCAAGTCAGGAAACAAATGGTGACTTGAAAAGAAAACAGTCTGAGGTAGTCTCTGAAAGACTAAATTATCCAAACACGTCCCCAAGGAGCAGTGGCAAACCATCACCAAACAATAAACGAGGCGATGGTTTCAAGAAACCGAAGAGCAAGAAGGTGGACTGGAGCGTTTTGAAACCACCAAAACCTCAAAACAAATAGGCTTTAAGTTAGCTTACTCCAGCAACCTATTCGCAAATTAGTTCACATTGGCTCATATAGTGCGATTAGTTCGTTCTTACTCTGTATGTATCATCATTTGATGTGGTGTTGCAACCTTGATAGATTATAGCCAAAAGTTTTGAACTTTTTAATTGTCTGTTGTATACTTTGTGTTGGCTTCAAATGAATGACGAAACAATTTTCTTTTCAACAAGGATTGAATTCAATAAATACTTGCAAGAAAGAAGAGTCGCATTCCATAGATGGAATCAATCATATTTTACAATACCATAGGGACAACAAAAATGAAGGAATCGAGAGTTAACATTTTTTAAGTAATTACATGATTATTTGATAAGTTCTATGCAGGTTTCCAGCATGAAAAAGAATAGATGACTCTTCCTTTCCATCCTTGAAGCATCCAGTTGTTATCGCTATCGATCACAAAATCTCTGTGGTAACTTTTCCTCACGATTTCTGTAGCCTCCTTCATGATCTGTTTGCTTATTGTTGCTGGCTTAAACCCGGCTCTCAAAATCCTAACCCGCCATTGTTTGTAGGTTTCAGGCCTCGCAAACCGTTCAGCGCCCTCGCAGGAAATGACACTCATCGCGTCTCTGACAAGTAACTCTTTCTCTATCAGATCCCTGTCTTTGTATTCATCCTGTGCTTGTATTGTGGTGTCAAACATGTCAAAGAGTGAAGAGAAATGGAAAAGAGCTTCTCGGAATCTGGTCATGAAGAAAGGAGAGTTGTACATTCCGTTAATTTCTGCAAACACAAAGAGATCAGGATTGATGTCTCTGAATAGCTTCAAAACCGTGTCTCTTGGAGAGTCGAGTGACACGGTTTCATCGGGGGTGTATTGTAACCGATGATAGCAATTGACGACTGTCATCTCTTCAGGATCTATCGTAAGTTCATCAAGAGTGATATTTTCCCATTTTTTCGATATGAAGGTGTACTCAAAACGGACATTGAACTGATCACAGAACCTTTTTAATCTTCGACCAGTCTCTTCAACCCGGTCTGAAGGACGAAAACCCGATTGTGGCAGCTCGATTCCAGTTATCCGAAGCATTGGTGGTCCGCCCGATCGTTGAGACAGGGCTCGTAACAGACAAGGCCATTGAAAGCCATAGAGAACCCCAAAATCAATTATGTGAAGCTTAGTTGCTTTCAAGGCAAGCTCGTATATTGATTTGTTTGCAGCAAAGTAATCCGTTACATAAATGGGACAGGTATGAACGAACACCTTATACGCCTTCAAGATGTCCACCATCGAAGTCGTGCTCGAAGGAAAAGGAGTAGAAACCGGCGGTGATATGTTTCCGGTAATACGTGCCTCGAGGGCCTCTGCAAAGTAAAAAGCGAGTCTTTGTGTTCCATCGCCATCGCTAGAAGAGTGTGATCTAATCTCCTTGAGTTTCTCTGCAGCTCTTCTCTGGTCAAAGCTAGCAACAGCTTGTGCACATTGCGTCAAGAGACTCCGGAGATCAACGGTATTAGATTTTTGCGTCTTGAATCTGTTTGACGAACCTTTTGCTCGTCCTGCTCTGTTTGGTGGACTCTGCTTTGCTATCGCTGGTTTTTCTTCTTGGTTCGCCCTGCATACCAGCAACACATGTTCTAACTTCGCTGCTAGCTCCTCCGTCTCCGAAACAAATATCGCTGGTTGTTTGTTTCTCCGACCAGTCTCAACATCATCTTCTTCATAGTTTCGATGACGGTACTTTCTCTGTGATTCTCCGTTGGAAACGGAATCTGATGAATTTGTTGTTGTGCTGGTAAAACTGGAATCTTGGTCACCGGAGTTTTGATCGGAGGAAGTTGGATTCTGATCAGATTCCGGAGATTGTGGCTGAATTATCTCAAAGAAAGATCTCTCGGCAGCTTGTAAAGCCAAATCGTTCCGAGAATCACCGACGTAATCTTCTTCGTCCATCAACATATCATTGATATACTTGAGAAAAGGAGTGTTATCCAAATTCATCGGCGGAGGCCAATCTGTCGGTGAAGACTGTTGATTCTGAGCCTCGAGTTCGTTAGAATTAGGGAAGACATAGTTCCCAGATTCGAGATTGTTTCTGGGTTTGCAACAAGACCCAGATCCATTATCAAATCTGAATCCATCACCGGATACTTGAAGAATAGCGTCCATGGAAGCACAGGAAGGATGATGAAGATGAAGAAAAGGAAGAGACTTTCAAAGCAAAAAAGTTAAAGCTTTTTTATTTTCTTCAGCGAGAAGATGAGAAAAAGAGAAGAAAAGCAAGCGGTGCGAAGTTTCATGTGAACACAGTTGAGAGACAGAGACAGATTTATACTGTGACAGTTGAAATTAAAAACCAAAAATTTAGATTTTTTTTTTCCTAGTTTTCATTTGTAAGGAAAAAGTAGGAACTTTCGAGGAAACACATAGCCGCCACAAAAAGTGGATCAACTTATTAAATACAAAATAATGGTTAGTAAATTTGTGTCGGATCGATCTGCACCAACTTCATTTAGGGTTTTGTAGTTTGGTTTACTCTTATTTTTCAGCTGATCTTTTCCACTTGATTTGCTTGGTCATAAGTCCATAACTCATACATATCTTCACTAAGCTTTGGAAATTAAATTAAATTAAATTTTTTGTTTAAATTATTCATTTGTATTTACTAACAACTAACAACTTCTATCCCACATCGTTGTGTTTAGTGTCAAATTTCAACTCTTTGCACTTGATCAAGACATTAATCAACAAAAACTAAAGCAATTTTGGTTTTAGCATACTACCTAAATACTTTATGATATTAGATCTCGGTATTTGGATTATCGGGTCTGATTTAAGTAGATTTTTTGGATTGTAGGGATTTGGATTTACAGTTTTAAGTTTGATTAAGGGTTGTTTCATTTTCTCTCCGTGAATTTATTACTTCTTCAGTTTCTTAACATAAATTTTTCGGTCCTTTATTTTGTATCAATAATTTTAATATTCTTTGAGATCCATACACAAACTTATTAGATTTATGGATATAATTACATACACAATTAAAATATTATAAAACGATTATTGTTTTCAAAACTATAATCTGTCATTTGCGTTTAGCCTTAAAACGACATCGTTTAAACTAATTAATTCACTTATGATTGTCAAAACAACCTCGTTTTGTTTATGAAAAAATTAAAATCAAAAGAATGATAAAACTCACAGTTTCATTCTCAGGAATGAATATCTCTCTTTCTCCTGCATTAGTATCCATTCGTGCATCTCATAAATCTGTCGCAGTTGCTGTCGGTTCAGATCTTCGTGTATTCGATCTTATGTAAGCTCATTGGCTCATTTAAAATCGAATTCGAAGATTTTTCTTTACTCCTTTCACGACTCAATAGATTGAATTTGTTTTCAAACGAGAATGGTGTTTTGACTTCGGTTCAGTCCCGAGAACTCTGAAACTTTTTCTAACGTGGCTTTGTGAAACTTAATTAAATATGGTGTCGAAGTTGATTATGAATTTCAATTATCAATGTAAAATCTTTAAACTTGGGAAGTGTGTTTACTGTTTAGTTATCTAGTTAGTGGTACTAAATTGATAATTGTTAGTGAGTCTCTCTTCGAATAATGTTTTCTAATCATGAATCATGATTCAGAATCCCCCAAAACCAATTCTCAGAAAACCCTAAAACTTTCTAATCTCCAAATCGATTTATGTTTGTCGAAGAGAAAGAGAGATATTCATTTTCGAGAATGTAACGGTGAGTTGTAGCATTCCTTTGATTTTTTTTTTCATTAACAAAACGACATTTTGACAATCATATTAATAAGCAAACTAATTAATCTAAACAACATTGTTTTGAGACTAAATATAAATGTCAAATTGTGGTTTTAGAAACAATAATTATTTTTCTATTTTAATTATGTGCGTAGTCATATAACTGAATCTAACAAATTTGTGTATGAATCTAAAGTAATAATAAAAATTTTGGTACGAAATGAAGAGTCGAAATATTCATGTTAAAAATTTGAAAAACTAACGGAAAAAAGTGTGACAACCCTTTAATTAAAGTACTTTAAACTTTTTATTAAAAAATTCAGGATCGGTTCAGTTTCTTAATAAATCAAGTTAATTTGGATATTTGAATGAAAAATCGGCCAACAACTGAAATATTTTTGGGTACGTGTTTGTTACTAAATATATCCAAATTATATATATAAAAGCAGGGTTGTCTCTTATGGTGCTGACACATCATCAATTGAATTTTCCATAATCAACCAATAGCATTATCAGATTAAACACACATCATATAAGTTAAAGCGACATCATCATCAAAAATTAACCTACTCAAATTGATACGATTTTTTGAAACAACAATTAAACTCCCCTCCACTACTTCTTTGATCAATATGCTTAACAAATAAATGATTCTCACCCAATATACAATTTCGTTTCCGCCTAATCATTGGTCCATGAGGCCATAATACATGCTAAACCAGAGGTCAATATTTTTGCCTTATTTACAAACTTTTAAAAACCGCATATGCTTCATCATTCTCTCTGGAAATTTTCCCTTGAAAGGGAGTTTTCAAAATATCAAAATCTATACTAATAAAAGAAAGTTTTAAGGCCTCTTACGCCATCCACGTCAGCATTCTTCCTTTATAAAATTGCGCCACATTAACATCCTCTTCCTCCATGTACACTTCTTTTAATGGGTCATTTTGAAGATTTATAATGGATCCAAATGAGTTTCCAACACCTATTAGTAATGATTCGCAAATTGATTCAAAATGATTAGTCCATTAAAAATGGCCCATTGAGTATTAAGTATCTCTAAAAAAAGATTCATCCTATTTCCACGTTCCCAAAAAAGCTGTAACATCTTTGCTGTTACATCTTTGTATATTAAGAACCTTTAAAATACAAATTACTACACACAATTACTTACCCACAACCTTCATCTCCCCACTCTCTCACATTCAATACGTCTTACTCCTATAAATACCACCTCCAAATCAACAAATGACAAGTACACAACCAGCTCCTCCCATCAAAATGCCTACAAAAGTACTCACACCCTCTATGGATGCAGCTATTGGCTCACTATTTTCTCGATTTAGAATACCCACATCATCATATTTTCTTCTTCTACAAATCTTCCATGTAATCGTATTTTTCTCAGTCTGAATCGTCCTTCTAAAATTATCTCCCACACAATTCTACTACTTTATTGCCCTAGCTTTTAATTCCTAAACGTATTACCTTTTATGACTCTCTTCCTTCTATTCAGTTTGTATGCTCTTTCTCTTATTTGACTAACTTTCCCCCTTCCTCAGGGGCTTCAGTATTAGAGTCCATGACGATGCCTATAAATACATTTGATAATGATATCATTGCTCACTTCGATTTGATTCGGCTCCATTGACTCTATGTAGTTTGAGGTTCTATCTATGTATTTTTTTATTTTGTGTTCCCTACATACATTATCTCTCCATCTCGAATTATAGATATAGAGTTCTGTAATTCCTTAATGCTTTTGGTATTTATAATCAGAGGTAAAGAAATCATTTGTTTTGTTTGTGTTTGATAGAAGCTGACAAATCAGCGTTGTTGGATTGTAATAGATTTTTTGGTGACCAGTGCCCTTTCTTTCCATTTAATAAACTTCTATTTGCAAACCATGTGAGAAGCTTTTAATGGATCGTGAAGAACAACATGAAATGCTTAATCTTTAAAAGTTAACTCAGAGAGCAGAATAAAAGAGACTTGCTGTAGAGTTTGAGGAAATAATGAAACAATGAATTCATTGGGAGATAGAGCATGGAGAACTTAAGTAAGCTCTGAATGAATCGAAGAAGAACATGTTGTCAAAAATGTTGGTTAAGGTTAGTTTCGATATGTGTATCTCTTCATTTATCATAATCTTTATACGGTTCTCTTGCTTCTTTACTTACTTAAGTAACATTTATTTCCAAGATACTCAAAAGAAAATTTTCAAGCGCAAGTTATTAGCTATTGACAAGCAGAACCATAAAAGGAAGGTTTTGTGGCAGCTCAAGCCATCCACATCACTTTGTTAAACTCTCTTGTAATGCTGTTACGTTAGTGTGTATAAGATACAATTTTGTCTTAAGGGACAATGCATAATAACATAGCTTTTGATTAATTTTGTCTATATTTTGAACTTAAATGAATTGTTTATATTATAGAATTAGCTTGAGATCCATATTACTTATTATGTTTTATATGCACGTCCACTTACAACCTTTCCAATCTTGGTTTGGACAGAAATAAATTATGTTGATCACTTTTAGGAATTGGAGAAGAAGAAACACGAAGATAAATATAATAAATTGGTAAAACACAAAGCACAAAATGGAACCGAAAGACTCCATATAACTGAAGATCTAAAACATATTTCTGCTCACTTTCTTTGTCTTTCTTTATCTCTCTAAGAATAAGTAAAGAGATAAGAAACAAACATCAATCCATTGAGCCAAAGATTGATTAGGAGAATGTGATGAGCCACATAGAATTCACTGCACTAATGAAATTGTGGAAATATTGGTAAGAGTATATATGTATCATAGTCTTGTTCTTTTCATTCATTCAAAAATATTTTAGAAGTTAGAAAAATTATTTTTAAGGACCAATCTTGATACCAAAGAAGAGATGTTGACCAATGAGTAACTATGAGATCACTTATCTAAAATTCACAGATTGTGCATGAAAATAAAATAAAACGAGAAGTGAAGATATTATATTCTCGACCTCTTTAGTGTTTTTATTAGGTTCAGTCTCTCTTTAAGCATTGTCCTCTTGTTATTGACAACATGTTCTTCTTCGATTCATCCAGAGCTTCATTAAGTTCTCCATGCTCTATCTCCCAGAGAGTTCATTGTTTAATTATTGCCTCAGACTCTACAACAAGTCTCTTTTATTCTGCTCTCTGAGTTAACTTTTAAAAATCAAGCATTTCATGTTGTTCTTCACGCTCCTTTAAAAGCTTCTCACATGGTTTGCAAATAGAAGTTTATTAAATGGAAAGAAAGGGCACTGGTCACCAAAAAAATATTACAATCCAACAACGCTGATATGTCAGCTTCTATCAAACACAAACAAAACAAATAATTTCTTTACCTCTGATTACAAATACCAAAAGCATTAAGGAATTACTAAACTCTAAATCTATAATTCTAGATGGAGAGATAATGTATGTAGGGAACAAAAAATGAAAAATACATAGATAGAACCTCAAACTACATAGAGTCAATGGAGCTGAATCAAATCGAAGAGCAATGATATCATCATCAAATGTATTTATAGGCATCATCATGGACTCCAAAACTGAAGCCCCTGAGGAAGGGGGAAAGTTAGTAAAATAAGATAAAGAGCATACAAACTGAATAGAAGGATGATAGTCATAAAAGGTAATACGTTTAGAAATTAAAAGCTAGGGAAATAAGGTAGTATAATCGTGTGGAAGATAATTTTAGAAGGACGATTCAGACTGAGAAAAATACGATTACATGGCATATTTGTAGAAGAAGAAAATATGATGATGTGGGTATTCTATATCGAGACAATAACAAGACAATAACTGCATCCATAGAGGGTGAGATTACTTTTGTAGGCATTTTGATGGGAATAAGTGGTTGTGTACTTGTCATTTGTTGATTTGGAGGTAGTATTTATAGGAGTAAGACATATTGAATGTGAGAGAGTGGGGAGATTAAGGTTGTGGGTAAGTATTTGTGTGTAGTAATTTGTATTTTAAAGGTTATTAATATACAAAGATGTAACAGCAAAGATGTTACAACATTTTGGGAACGTGGAAATAGGATGAATCTTTTTTGAGAGATACTCAATACTCAATGAGCCATTTTTAATGGACTAATCATTTTGAATCAATTTGAAAATCATTACTAATGGTTGTTTGAAAATCATTTGGATCCATTATAAATCTTCAAAATGGCCCATTAAAAGAAATGTACATGGAGGAAGGGGATGTTGATGTGGTCCATTAAGTATTGTCCTCTTGTTATTGATTGAGTTAAGGAAATGACATAACTTAGCCATACAAAGTAACTTATGGCAAAACATAGTTACAACTTACTTTAAAACAAAAGAAAAAAAAAAAGTTACATTTCACAATGATTTTTACTAATTTGGAAATTCTTTCATAGTTAAACTACATTCACTACTGCTGCTCTTTATCTCTTTTCATTTGATTTTGGTAAATATTATTTTCAAAGTCTAAAACAATTTTAAAAAGAAAATTTTGGGTTCTACGAATTTTGTTTCACACCAATGGTAGTTGTTAATTTACAAATCCTAAAACCCCAAAGTTCATGCCCTATTTAATACAAGTGGTATTAAATAAATATTTTATTGTGTAGACTATGGTTGTAAATAGGCACTATTTGCCTTCAAACATTCAAATGACGAGATGCCATTAATAATCTAGCCTGCAACCACATCTACCACCATGATTGGATAATAAGTTGACTTACCGCAAATAAAAATTGCCCAATATGTAGGGTAACATATCCTCAATTTTACCACTCCAAATAATAACAAAATTGTCCCTTTCTGATTCACATACTTTTCATTCCAGAAATACAACACAAATCATAAAATTGACAGGTTACCCAACAAATAAACTACACATAAATGTTTCTAAACAAAAATTTGGGCATAGCCCGGTCAATCCCCTAGTATCAAATTGATAACTAAGATATCAATAAGTTCATCAGTTCATGCAGTCCTTCAAGTAACCATTACTCTTCACGAATCCGTTGCAGCCGTTATTACCACTTTCTTCAACTTCCTACAAGACAATAATTCACAATATAATAATTCAATTACTCTACATTAAAAGACATTAACTCACTTCCACAATTAACTTAAATCACTATATATGTTTCTCTCTTATTACTATGAAGCCATTTCTTATAGTTAAATTTAAGGTAAAAAACACAATAAATTTCATTTGGAATCCCAAAAGTTTCAATGGTAAGGTTGAAAAGTATTGAATTCTGTTAATCCATTCACGTTTGTACAAATAAGAAAGTATACGGTCTCACTGTTTCTCTTCCTACACTTACAGCTACAAGAAAATAATTAAGACTTATCTTAATTACTATGGACACACAATTAAAACACCCAATGACTACTCAACTCTCCCAACTCATATCTATATAATCGTCCATGAAAACAACTTGTTCTATCTCCGATAATTCATCCTAAATTACTATCATATGGCTTCTCAAACACCAAAATCCTCTGCTCTTATTCCAAAAAACATACCTCTCACTGAACTTGTTGTGGGAAAACAATGCAGCATGTCATGGTCCATATTTTACGTATGTCATGGCTCTAACGTCGAAGACTCAACCTCAGTCCAAAAATTATCCTACTACTCTTGCTTGAAGATTTCGTCTATAATCTTACAAACATTAATTATTCCCACATCTATAATAACATCTTCTCTAAATTATGTTCCAACAACAATAGTACAGTCCGTGTCACCCTTTGGGATGGACAAGCCTCAACTTTTTGTGTAAAGCACTCCATGGCACAAGTGGTAAAAAAGGTGTTATTGTCTTGAGTTGCTTGAACCCAAAGACCTTCATAGGTAACAAAACAACCCCAGTAATATTTGCAATCAATTTGTACCTACAATGATTGCCCTTTTATTTCTATTATAATTGTCCACATAGTAATTCAAAAATACGAGGTTTAATGTATGAGTTCGAATTTGGAACATACATTATTACTAATAAATACTGCGTACGTTTCTCCATTCTCAATACATCTCTCCACACCCATGATTTCATGTGCCACCCTCTTACATCACAAATAAGTGATCATAATTAATCACAAGGAAACTTTACTTAAACTCAAGCAGCTCAACAAAAATATATATGAATTATGGCTAACAAGCTATAGAAGAGTTCATGACAAGATAAATAATCTCTCTGACCACCTTATAATGTCAATATTCATTGCTCTCCATTTGAATATGTTACTACACCCTTGATACATTTATACCGACTTCTACAATGCATAATGGGAATAGAAAATAACTCCTCAACACCTGTCATCCTTCAAGAAAAAAATTTATTAGCCAATATGGAAACTTGGGATGTTAAAAAAATAGTGGAATAAATATCGAGCGGAGCAACCGAGGTATTTAATACTTACTACTTTACCTACGTCTTTTAAAAGGAAAACACAATAATGGAATGAGATTTTTATCCTCAAGGAATGAGAGGTGATTTGCCAAGCTAAAATCACCTCCATTTCTACCCGTAATGGATGGAAATATTTGTCCTGCACTTCTTGCTCCCGGAAATTAGAAAGTCACGACGACACCTTGACATGCTATTCTTGTCAAAAAACCATCATAACTGGAGTTGCAAGGTATCTCCTCCGTAAAATAATCAAGCTTGTTATACTATTATACTATGCCCACCAACTCCCCTCTTTCTGACTACTTACAATATTCTTTTCTTACCAGGTTTAGATTAGAATTAGAGGTCAAATATTATGAGTCAGCGGTAATATTTGTTTTATTCGATCAAGATGTTAGAAAACTAACACACACCACAACAGAAGAGCTCATGCTATCAAAGGTAACCTTTTAAGTATATAGTTCTCCTCAAAACAATTTAAAATAGCGACCATTATACATTCTATTAAATGACGAGAATTCAAACAGGAAATGAAATACCAAGATGCTTCTAATCTTACAGTCATACCACAAAGCCTTTACGAAAATTTTGGGAAACAAATGGAATTTCAAGTCCAAATCACAAAGTACAACTTTAAAGCATCGAACCAAACATTCACTGTCTCTAGGATTCTGAAAGACAATTTACTCGAAGAGGTAATTTCTGTACTACAAACGTACCTCCTCATTCTCCACAAATTGTAGATTGAAATTAATATAGTTTTCTAAAAAATACAGGGCAAATCAAGCAAGGATAAACAGAGTATGGAAGAAGATAGCATCAAAACAGAAGATGGCGTCAAGCTACCTACTTTTGAAATGGAGGACGATAAGAAATCCAAAAAAATATGTTATGAATGATTGTCTTAACAACCTAAGTTACCTAAATTACTATCTCCAAGCTACTTGGTTTTGTTTTTCTCAATTCTTGAATTTCATCGAGAATAAATTAAAGACTCTAGCTTTCATGAATCAATTACGTTTCTTTATTTAACTGCACTGGTCAAAGATTTTAACTTCCATACTTTGTGTTGAAATAGTACAATTCATAAACTTAGTACTATTTTGTTCAACAAATGTGTTCACATAAAGTAATGGCTGCGTAAATTTTGTTTTTCTCCGGACACATCTACAACATTTTTTATCGAATGAACCAATGAAATCATTTGATTCATACAAGTTCGTCTGTGAGGTCCACATCAGCTTCTTCATTCAATGAGTCTCTTCGTGATACGAAGAAGAGTTACATAAGAACAAAAAGAAAAAACGTATAGAACAAAAAGAAAATCAAATTCGTTGATCTTCTTCTTTGCTAGATACATTTCTAAATTCAGAACTTGCTTTGCTTAAGAAACATTATATCAGATTTTGTTACTCTTTTTCTTTTCTTGACGTTTATGATCTTAGTTGTTTGTATACACATGATTAATTATACAGATCATAAATACACAGTGAAAATAGTCATTATGTTACAAGCCAGCCCCGAGAGATACACGTACGACCCTAGCAGTTACGATGACACGATTTGGCAAACAGAAGGACCAGTCGCTTGCCTTCGCCCACGCCATTGATAGTGCCGTTATGGTGAATTTGTTTGGTGTCTAGACCGAACCATAAATAAGTGAATCGATTTGTTTTGGTTTTACTAAAAACTACATATCTACTATTATTTTAAAAAACATCGGTCTCGGTTTTCGTTTGGAGTATAACCGTAAAACCATTTGAATTTTTAGGTTTCTTTATTAACTACGTATCAATTAAAATATATTAAAAAATAACTATAGTGTTCAAGAAACCATTACTCTTTATGAATATGTTGCTACCGTTATTACCAGTTTCTTCAACTTCCTACAAGAGAATAATTTAAAACATAATAATTCAATTACACTACATAAAAAGTCATTAACTCATTTCCACTACTAACTTTAATCATTATGTATACATTTTTCTCTCTAATTAACATGTATCCATTTCTTATACTTAAATTTCTATTAATAAAGGGAATGTGAAAAGTCTTATGAAATACTACCCCCACCAATCTCAAAACTAAAACATCCACTCATTCAAACTATAAATCTCTCCATTACTATTCTCCGTTGTTAAGAATATCTCACTCATATTTTCTTCTATTATCTTCCCCTTCATGCATGTTCTTACACTCTTGTAAGTAGTTCTCCCCTCACTCTACAAATATAATGCAATTGTTGTTCGATCACCCAAGAACTCTCCCTACAATTATCAACAAACTACTTATTAATAGAATACACACAAAATGGAAAAAACAGAAATAGAGCAAAAGATGCAACCTCTTCCAATATAAAAGATGTTAAACTAACTGAGCAAACTCTTTTTCGGATGACTTCAGAACAAGTGTGTTTTGAATATGATTTTTCAGACGTTATCAAGATTGCAGAGGAAAACTGCAGAAAGAACTCTTTAGGGAACTTGAGATGATAAAGTTGCCAGAGATGAATCAAGGTAATAAAATGGGAAGATCTAAGAGAAGAAAGAACTTTATACCAGTTTTGTAATCGATTTGTAAGATGTAGCTGAAACATTTCATATATATATATATATATATATATATATTTCTTCTGCAAAATCAATCAATGCACATGTAACATATATTCTAGTTCGAACGTAATAGCATGGAGCATGAAAAGAGAACGACTTGAGATCTAGAAACTTACCAGTTATAGCTCCCATGTTGTTGTCTTGGTTGTAGACACCCAAAGGAGAGCCATGCACAGAGAGAATAACAGTCTTACCTGCTGAGCTAACACAAGACGATATTAGAGAACACTTTTGATATTGATAAACTTAGCAACATGATAATCCTCCAAGAACAGAACCTTACATCAAGCATATTCTTCATGTCATTGAACTCTAGCAAATAAAAAAAAAGTATAGAAGTTAAAACTTATAAGTAATTAAAACAAATTCAATGAATTATAAGTAATTGACAAGAAATCAATGTAATTACCTATCATAAGGTTATCTTGTCACTGATGATCCGATAGCAACTCCTGAATCGTAATGGCTCATTTTTCACTGAACTTAATCTCACATTTAAGTCATTGCTCAATACACATCAACACTTTTAATGTGTAGTGTGTTAGGCAACTTCTTGATGATTTTTAAATCACTCCACTTGTACTAAATGCTGATTCTGAAGCCATAGAAGATATTTGTATTGCAAGAATATCTTTGGCAATTGCAGCGAGAACTGGGTACTTTGGAGCATTCTTTTTCCACCAAGATAACAAATCATATTGTATTCCAGTCATCACCTTCGGATTCTCTACAGGTTCCTTCAAATACAGCTCTAATTCTGTGCTAGGATCTTGGAAACTTATCTCTGAAACTAGCTCATTATACAAACTATCCATCCTCTCATACCCTAGCTCAGTTTCCAGATCAACATTCTCCACATTATCACTTCCAATATGATCTTGAGACTGTGATTGATGAGTTTGTGTCTGTGATTGAGATGAATTAGTACTACTTACTGTAGCAGATGTCCCTATACGACTGCTATATTCATCAAACAGCCTCTTCAATAGATCCATAATCAAACTGTTAAGTCGACTAGCATCCACACTTTCTTTACCATACAATTTCTCAAAACATAACTGAGGAAACTTCATTTTTTAGTCGGATCAAAAACAGTAGCAACAATCAGCATCAAATTCATTTCTCCAAAAGGATTCCAGTACTTAGCTATCTTTTCAATCATAGCATGTGCTCTACTCTTCAAAGCTAAATTCAGACTTCTAGAATAATTTTGGAGATTGTTTTCAATCGTCACAATCTTATTGTAACACTTGTGAGAGCTAACGGATGTAGATGCAGAAAAGACTACTGTAGCAGTATAAAATAGCCCCAAAAATTTCAGCATAGATGATACAGTTTCCCCATCACTAGCTACAGGTGGTCCTTCTCTTTTTTTCCCATCAAAAGTTTCAAGAAAATATGCTTCATAAATCATATCCTCTGCGTCCATCTTATCAAATGTTGTCTTGAATTTAAAGGCTTTATTAAGCATTAGGTATGTTGAGTTCCACCTGGTGGATACGTCTAAAGGCAAACTGCCTCTACTACACTTTCCAGATTCTACTCGTCTTGCGAAAGAATCACAACGATTTCGAGAAGATCTAACATACTGAATACTATTTCTAATTGCAGCTACACTTTTATCAACCTCAGCTAATCCATCTTTCACCACTAAATTCAAAATGTGTGAAGCACACCTCAAATGTAAATAATCCCATCTAAAACCACTGCAATCATTCCCAACTAAACAAAGACGTTCTTTAAACTTCTTTACAGCTGTAGAATTAGATGTTGCATTATCTACTGTTATGCTAAAGATCCTATTGATTCCCCATTCAGCCATGCAATCAACCAAACAATTTGAAATTGTAACACCTCTATGATCAAGCACGTTTTTAAAACCAAGAATAAGTTTTTTCAATTGCCAACTTGCATCAATATAATGGGCTGTTATAACCATATAACTAGCCATAGTGTTAGGAGCTACCCATATATCAGTTGTCAAAGACAACCTCTGTTTATTATCCCCAGGCAGTTTCCTAATTTCAGCCTTTTGTAATTACCGGCAAGTCTGGTGTAATGCTCCCATAGGGTTGTGACTCGTGTCTACCAAAAACTCAAAAATGTCTACCAAAACTCTAAACGCTTATCATTAATGTTCTGCATATCAAGCAAAGAAAGGAAACAAACAAAGAGCCAAGGCAAATCAAGCATAGAGCCAAACAGAGAATCAAGCATAAAGCCAAGCATGTAACCAAGCAAGGAAAACAAGCATGTAACCGTAATACTTGTCGACATAAAAGCTGACAAAGCTTTGGCCCTTTTATATTTGCAAGGACATCATTTAAAGGTGACAGTCAAACTGGTGGATTTGGAACTGTTGTGTATAGCCTAACTCTATCAAAAAGTTCTATTGTAAAACATATTTTTCTGGTTACTTATGCAGGGAAATGATCTCATATATTGCAAATACTTTGATTTTTATCCTCAGGTAAGGGTATAACCATTTAGACTAGCTCATGCGTAGCAAACAGTTTAGGCTTGTGAGTTTATCGTTCCTGTTAGTTACAAAGAAAATAAGAAACCTTAATTTGATGAAGTGATGAAGCATTATAGCCACCTCATCTCATCTAAGGATTTGATGTTTCATAGGTTACTATTAAGAAGTGATCAACTCACTGAAAATCCTAACTCAGTCACTTTGCATATTTGCAGTCTTACAAATCCTAGCTCTGGTACAAATCCTATAAGATGCAGAGACTAAGTTAAATTATACATCACGAGTAAAGAATGAAAAGAAGAGACCTATAAGATGCAGAGACCTATAAGATGCATCAAATCCTATAGGATGCATTAAATTAGACTAAGCTAAATCCTAGCTCTGCTACAAATCCTATAAGATGCAGAGACATAACTCTGCTACAAAGAAGAGGTTAAATATTCACGAGTAAAAAAGAGAAAATAAAAGATTAAATATTCTATAAGATGCAGAGACTAAGAGGACAATGAGATCATATTTGTTGGTCTATATTCAATGCAGAATTGGACCTTGTGAGCTTTATCACATTATGCTTATCATAAGGAAACAAAACCAAACCAAAAAAATGCTGAGAACTAGCAGTGGAAGGGATAAGAAAAATATGTGCAGAACTAGGAAAACAATGGTCAAACAAGAGAGAGAGAAAAGTGGGTTGACTTCAAACTAGTTAGTAACAGTTCACAATATCATGGATAATTTTCTAATAGAAAGGTTTTAGAGGAAGAATCTTACTAAACAAATATACTTCATTTACCACCTCTCCGACAATAAATTTACTAAACAAAATTTAGCAATCCCAAATTATAAGAAATCGTGTCGCAACGTAAGATTTGTAGTAGCACAAAGATCTAATTTAACCAATTAGCAAAACGAAAATGGACATTTGACAGTTTTTGGAGTTTTCTCCAAATAAGGGACCACGTGGATTGAAGAATCAAGATCGGTGCCCACTCTCTCAGAGTAAATCATAGAGTGATAGAGAAAGTGATGAAATGCACTAACAGTGATGATTGATTCTGATCATTTGAGAATAAAAACACTTCAAATTCTCGAGAAAAGTGAAGGGTCACTGGAGAAGATCAATGAAAAATTTCAGATTGAAAAACATAGAATAAGAAAAAATTTGTTCCTAAGTGAATGACATGGTTTTGGCGAAAAATCCAAAAGACAATTTTGTATTAACACGACTTGTGTCTCTCATGACACATACTCGTTAAATTGATCAAAATTAGTAATCTTCTAGGGAAAAAACAAATTTTTATGTAATTAATCCTTGAGATACCGCATACCGGAACAAGAGATCGACGTCTCAACAAAATAAGATTCGCAGTTTCTTCTATTCAATCATTAAACAAAACCACCATTATTCCATTTTTCCTAACTCATAAATATGAGATCACAGCTATCAAAATTTGATACCCAGAAACTCTAGGGTTCTTCCGATATATATATATATATTATATATATATATATATATATATATAATCAAAAATTGAGATTGATGACACCAAATTTCAAGATCAGAGAAACCCCAATTTCGAACCCTAATCGTACAAAATTGATAAATTCTAAAAAGCGTAATCGTACAAAATTGACAAATTGAAACAATAGATCTTTAAAAATCAAGCCTCACCGTCGTATACTCTAATCAATTCAGTGAAAACTACTCTACAAATTGAAAAATCAACATGACTAACTGAAGAACACAACAAAAGCTCCTAAGTTTATCAATCAAAATTAGAGTTGAGAGATGAAGCCTTACCTGGGTTTGATTTCTAGAAGTCGCCGACAGAGGTGACAACACGTTTTGGAGAGCTTCAGATTCGATTAAGAGCTTAGAATTCGAGAGTAATGTTTTAGATTGTGGTTTCATGGTCTGTGAAAGGGAAATATGTCGTCGACTTAAGGATGAGAGAAGGAAGGTCTAAAAACATTAAAGGATCGGGTAAGTTAAAGGGTGACCGAAAAGGTATCGGGTAAGAACCGGAACCGACCCCGATACCCATGGGTATACAACAACTCGACCCAATGGTTACTTTAGGTGAGAACTGAACCGGACTCGGAACCGAAATTTTGGTTCGGTGTTGTCTCGGGTATTCGAATCCGGTTCTTATGCCCAGGACTAACCACCATATTGAGATAAAGGATAATTTTTTTTTTGTTAACCAACGAGGAGTTTGGAACCCAAACTGATCTCCTGAGGCTAAACGCGATTCCAGTTTAGATATATGGTGGTCAAGTACAAATGATTAACCAAGGATGTTATCACAATGTTCTCTCTTTCCTAGCACATTGGATAATACACATAGATGCAGTTCTGTATGTTTAATTCACACTAGTTCTGTTTGGTTTATGTGTTCTCTCTTTTTGTTTTTTCATTATAATTAACCTTTGATAACTCAGGACCGACTCAAGCATTAAATTTTGATTTTTCTAGATTGAGTTGTTACAAGTTGTTAGTTGGATTATGTATACATATGTTTGTTTAATTTATATAAGTATAACTGCCGTAAAAAGGCATTTTGTCAGCTTTGTGTGGTGTCGTAGTCTACAGCAGACAAATGAAGTAGCCTGAATTTTACACGTACGTCTAAGTTCGTATTTGAAATTTATACACGTATTAATACAATTTTTTGTACGTGCATGTTGTTTTCTTCGTGTACCATATTTACTACTGAATTCAGGCAAGTTTGTAATGTATGCGCAATTTGGTGGCCTTTGTTCTATTATCTTCTGAAGGTATAATGAATCTGAACTCTAAAAGAAATTTAAATATTATTAAAACGACCTGAAAAGGTACAGTAAGACTTTTGCAAGAGGTGGAGCCTGTCCTAGAATTTAGGAGGTGATCCGAAAGCTTACAAGAATTTTTTTGTAATATATTATTTTTGTTGAGTAAGCTTCATTAGATCATTGGTCTAAGATAAGGTTTAACATGTTGGTTAAAGTTTAAGATAAGACCAAAGAGAATCCTAAATAGATTTAAGTTAGTTAAGATCTATTTAGATAAGATTAGAGATAAGATTTTCTTGTGTTTTAAGAAACTATAAATATGTGAGTCTTTGAGTTGTAAAAGCTTGCGAGCAAAGAATACGGTTTGTGTATTGATTAGTTTTGAGTGATTTTCTAATTAATACAAAGAAGACGTTTAACGGATTTGCTTGAGTGTTTGATACTTTATTTGGTATCAGAGCTAACCAGGTTGAAGGATCTAGAAGTTAAAGACATACTTCAACAATGGGAGACGACGTGAAAGCCTCGAAGAAAGACTCGGTTCCGTCATCATTCTTGTGTCCCATGTTATTGTCTACCAATTATACGGTATGGGCGATGAAGATGAAGGTGGTTCTCCAAGTGCATAAGGTCTGGGAAACGATTGACATCGGATCCAGTGTTGATGAGAAAAATTATCTAGCTAAAGCACTTTTGTTTCAATCAATTCCCGAGAATTTGATCTTGCAGATAGGAGAACAAGACTCACCTAAAGCCTTGTGGGATTCGATCAAAGCACTGAACTTAGGGGCAGAAAGAGTTAGAGAAGCAAGGCTTCAAACTCTTATGTCAGAGTTTGATAGGTTACGAATGAAAGAAACCGAAACCATAGATGCTTTCTCTGGAAGAATGAAAGAGATAGCATCGAACTCAGCAGCTTTAGGACAGACAATAGAAGAGGCGAAACTGGTGAAGAAGTTCCTCAATGCGTTACCAAGAAGTAAGTTCATACATCTAACAACTTCTTTGGAACAGGTGTTGGACTTGAACAGAACCGGATTCGAAGATATTGTAGGAAGACTTAAAGCGTACGAAGAGAGAATAAAAGATGAACAAGAAAGTGAGCCGCATGATAGTCTACTTTACTCAAGCACACACAATAACAGAGGACAAACATATGGAAGAGGAAAGGCTCGGACATCACAAAACAGAGAAAATAAAGACCGATCAAACATTGTGTGTTTTAGGTGTGATAGAAGAGGACACTTTGCCTCGGTGTGTCCAGAAAGAAGAAAGAAAATTGAAGAGCTGAATAAAGTAGAAAATCATGATGACTCAGAGACAGATGACACTGATGAAGCAGTGTACATACATGAAGTGATTTTCTTTAATGAAGAGAAAGTTTTCCCGAAGAAGTTGAATAAGGAAAACAATGAGAGTAATGAGTGGTATCTTGACAATGGAGCAAGCAATCACATGACTGAAGAAAAGGAGTATTTCTCAGAGCTAAATACAGAGGTCAAAGGTAAGGTGAGATTTGGAGATGGTTCGAGTGTCAAGATTGAAGGTAAAGGTTCGATCATCTTCAAAACAAAGATCGGGGATCAGAAGTTAATGTCAGGAATCTATTACATTCCGAGTTTAACCAGCAGTATTTTGAGTCTAGGACAAGCTACAGAAGAGGGTTGTGAGGTTGTTATGAAGGATGAGTTTCTTACTTTACATGATAAGAATGGAAGACTACTCATTAAAGTAAGGAGAACACCGAACAGATTGTACAAAGTTAAACTGCAGATTGACAAACCAGTTAGTTTTCTCTCAAGACTGAGTGATGATTCATGGAAGTGGCATGCTCGTCTTGGACATGTTAGCTTTAAGACGCTCAAAGACATGTCAGCACAAGAGATGGTACAAGGTCTACCTAAGATCTCTGCTGAAAAACAGATTTGTAGATCATGTCTTGTAGGAAAACAAACACGAGAAAATTTCCCGAAGACGAGTAACTTTAGAGCAACAAAACAGTTTGAATTAGTACATGCAGATCTATGTGGTCTTATATCACCAGCAACACCAGCTCAAAACAGGTACATTTTCGTTTTGATTGATGATTGTACGAGGTACATGTGGACATTGTTGCTAAGGGAAAAGGGAGATGTGTTCATAAAGTTCAAGAGGTTCAATGCTATGATTGAGAGAGAGCATGAAGGGAAAATGTTGATGCTGAGAACGGACAGAGGAGGAGAGTTTTTGTCAAAGGAGTTTCATGACTATTGTGAAACAAATGGGATTAAAAGACAACTGATTGCTCCATACTCGCCACAGCAAAATGGCATAGTAGAACGTCGAAACAGAACGCTAATGGAGATGACTCGTAGTATTCTAAAAGCCATGAATGTCCCAAACTATATGTGGGGAGAAGGAGTGAGACACTCTACTTATCTTATAAACCGAGTTAAGACTAGATCTCTACGACATCAAACGCCTTACGAAAGTCTTAAGAAGAGAAAGTCGAATGTTGATCATATCCGAGTATTCGGATGTGTGGCCTATGCCAAGATCGAGTCTGTAAGATTAAGGAAGCTTGATGATCGCTCACAAGCTCTAGTACACCTCGGAAATGAACTTGGAACCAAAGCGTATAGACTCTTGAATCCCACAACCAAGAGAATAGTAATCAGCCGAGATGTTACATTTGCTGAAAACGAAGCTTGGAATTGGAAGGGAGAATATAAGAATGTCAGCTCAGGATCTCAAGCACTTCAGTTCAAATGGAACGACCCTACAAGAAGATGATGAGGAGTGTGATGGTCGTGAGAGCACTGAACATGCTGCAGAAGATATCGGAACTGAAACAGAGGAACTCACCACAGAGGAAACAATGCAGCCAGTGCGTAGGACTCAACGACAAGTACACACACCATCGTACTTAAGTGACTATGTTTTACTTGCAGGTATTGAGTGTGAGAGACTTCTGCTTTCTCTTAATGATGAACCATTAAATTATGAGGAAGTCAAAGTGTCTGAAGAATGGAACAAAGCCTGCATTGATGAGATCAATTCCATTGAACAAAACAGAACTTGGAGACTGGTAGATAAGCCTTGCGGAGTTAAAGTGATTGGTTTAAAGTGGATCTTTAAACTAAAAAGAAATGCTGATGGTTCTATTAATAAGCACAAGGCTAGGTTAGTTGCAAAGGGTTATGCTCAACAAGCGGGTATTGATTTTGATGAAGTGTTTGCTCCAGTAGCACGCATAGAGACAATACGCTTACTCATGGTGCTCTCAGCTCACTATGGATGGGAAATTCACCATTTAGACGTAAAGACTGCCTTTCTACATGAAGTTTTGACAGAAGAAGTGTATGTGACACAGCCTGATGGGTTTGAAAAGAAGGGAGAAGAAGAAAAAGTTTTCAAACTCGAGAAAGCACTCTATGGACTTCGTTAAGCACCTCGCTGTTGGAATACTAAACTTGACGAAATCTTGAGAAGTCTTTTGTTCAAGAAATGCATGAACGAAAGCTCTGTTTACAGAAAGGAAGAAGGTAAGAACAGCTTAATAGTTGCAGTATATGTTGATCTTTTTGTGACAGGAAACACACAAAAGATAATTCACGATTTCAAAGCTTCAATGTCAAGAAACTTCGAGATGTCCGATTTGGGAAAGTTGAACTTCTATCTCGGAATAGAAGTAAAGCAAAAGGAATAAGGAATAGAGATCAAGCAAGAAGCTTATGCTAAGAAGATACTCAAAGAAGCTGGACTTGAAAACTGCAACTTGACACACCGTGCCAATGGACTTTGGACTCAAATTGTGCTCTCTCTCTGAATATGATCCTGAGATAGATGCAACATAGTATCGAAGAAGGATTGGCTGTCTCAGATATTTGTTGCATACAAGGCCTGATCTAGCATTCTCAGTAGGAATGCTAAGTCGATATATGCATCAACCACGAGAATCACATGGGAAAGCATTGAAGCAGATCCTCAGATATTTAAGTGGCACATTGAGCTACGGTTTAGAGTACAAAAGAGGAGAATCAAGGCAGCTAGTTGGGTACAGTGATAGCAGCCATAACGTGGACTTGGATGATGGTAAGAGTACTTCTGGTCACATATTTTCTCTCGGAGATGCTCCTGTTTTGTGGTGCTCACAGAAACAAAATACAGTAGCACTTTCTTCTTGTGAGGCAGAGTTCATGGCTGCAACTGAAGCCTCTAAGCAAGCCATATGGCTGCAGGAATTGCTAAGTGAAATAACAGCAAGAGAGAGTGAGAAAACAGTGATGCAGAATCGACAACAAATCAGCTTTGGAGTTGACAAGAAATCCAGTGTTTCATGGACGCAGCAAGCAAATCCACAAACGATATCATTTCATTAGAGAATGTATAAGCAATGATCAGATTAGAGTCGAACATGTACCAGGAGAAATGCAACTAGCTGACATTCATACAAAAGCATTGGCAAGGATCAAATTCAAGCATATGAGAAATCTCATTGGAGTGAAAATCATTTGTGATCAAAACATGAAGCTTAGAAGGGAGAATGTTGAGTAAGCTTCATTAGATCATTGGTCTAAGATAAGCTTTAACATGTTGGTTAAAGTTTAAGATAAGACCAAAGAGAATCCTAAATAGATTTAAATTAGTTAAGATCTATTTAGATAAGATTAGAGATAAGATTTTCTTGTGTTTTAAGAAACTATAAATATGTGAGTCTTTGAGTTGTAAAGGCTTGCGAGCAAAGAATACGGTTTGTGTATTGATTAGTTTTGAGTTATTTTCTAGTTAATATAAAGAAGACGTTTAACGGATTTGCTTGAGTTTGATACTTTAATTTTTGTGTGAGTTTGTATATTAATATATCAAAATAGAAAACTCAGCTTTTTCTTACTAGGGAAGTCATAGAACTGGTTTATGATTTAGAGATAAATCATCATCTATACTACAAATTTGATTTAGAGAACAAAATGTACATCTTAAGGTATAAGTACTAACATCTTTTAAATTCTATTTCTTTTTGAAAAAATTGTGTAACTTTGATAACACCTTACAAAATCACTTGTATTAAAAGTATATATATATATATATATATATCCGTTTTTCTTTCTATTGTAAACTAGATTCTAACCTATGCTAAAGCACAAGACAAAAAAGATTTTGAACTATTTTGAAATTTAAATATAAAGTAATTCTAGTGATACTAATATGAAATTTTATGAAACATAAAAACAATATAAACATAATTATCAATAACGAAAATAGTTCAGAATGATCAAATATGTAATTCTCAAATGACCTATAATAATATGTAATTATCGAATGACTCGTAATATCAAATGACTTATATTTTTTTTTTGCTAATATTGAGACATAATTAGCCGGTGCAATAACCAAATTTCAATATAATGTATATAGTAGAACTTAATCTTTGAATATACAAGTACACATGTTTTTAGTAGATTTACCACCTTACACTAATGTAAAACTATCTGCAAATGACTTATATTATTATTAAACAATATGTATTGTAAATTACTATATTTTGCTAAACGGTCTATAATATCAAATTGCCTCTTTTTATATGCAATAATAATTAATTATCAAATGATCAAAAGTAATTTTTATATTTACATATAGTAAAAATTAAACAGTATATTGCAAAAATTTTGGGCTGGATTATGGATTTTTTTAATTTTATACATTGAATTAACTAATTGCAATGGACAGTGTGCAGATGTGTTGAGGATTATGTTGCATCAATAAGAGTGGTCGATTTTCCAACCTTATCTAAAGGATTTTTTCAAATTGAAATTTTTTTTCCATTCATTTTCTTTTCATGTAATACTAAGATCTCTAAATCATAAAGTTGATATTTTTGTTGTAGTACTATAGAGTCAGCTAATAATTTATTATTGTAAACACTTTTTTATTTATTTTTGGTGTGGTTATAATGTAATTTGAGTATGGCGGAGTTACAATGAGGTTCCGATGATTTTGGGCCAGGGTTAGTCATCGAGTGTTAGAATTCGTGGTCTTGATGGTAAAGGTTCAGATGGTGTTGTCAGAAATATTATTGATACGTTTTTTTTGTATTTTTGTTTTTCTTTGAATGTTACATTTCTGTTTCTTTATTTTAGTGTTGGTTTATCATTTTTTTAAGTTATTTTTGTTTCTTTTAGTTTTCTAGTTACGGTAATGTTGTGTTCTTCTATGGCCTGCAGTTCAAGACCATATTTCTAAGAGAGGTGGTCCTCAGAGATATTTTAATGGGAATGTTTTGCGTTCTAAGGAGGTTGTTTCTCATTTTGCCTCTTAGTGTTATGAAATATGTTTGTTCAGTACTGCTTGTTTTGGTTATCATTATTCTTGATTGTTAATTTCTTTGAGTTACGAATTGCAGGAAACTGACTGTCTTTCTCAGTTTGCTATATCGTCTGTTATTTTTCATTCTTCTGTTGCTATATTAGCTGCAAGGGTGTATGATGATGCTAGGTCTGTGAATCGATCATCTTGCTTACCTCAGACTGATGAAGTGATATCTGGTGTTGAAGGTCGTAAGGATGGGAAAAAGAGGTTGAGAGATGGATCTTGTTCTCGGGATGTGGATCGTTCTGCTTGTAAGCGAGTTGGTGTGATGTCATGTGTTTAATTATAGTGATGTATTTTGTGTTTTGTAGGGGGTATTCAATTGATGGATATAATGTTCCCTCTACATTTTTCAGTGACCTATTCACACCATCTCGTTGGGTGTCTACTATCGTGAGTGGATACTTGTTTATTTCTATGTTATTGAGTTATCATTTTGCTTGTGTTCGCTTCTGTGTTTGCTTTTGTTCTCCTCTTCATTCTGAATTCTTACTTGTTCTGTTTTCTAGCATATGGATCTAATGCTTAGGGCAGTGTTGGCGAAAGAGGGTTTGTTTATGATGGAGAAGAAGTCTGTGATTAATGACTCTTTGTTGCCAAAGCTTATTGTCTCTGAACACTCTGCTTGGGTAAAGGCTGTGAAGGATCCAGTTTTTGCTTGTGGCCATTTTGTTTTACTCTGTGTACGTGGTGGGTGATGGGAGCATAGGAGTTCTTTGGTTTGGTTAAAGCACGTTGATACAGTATATACGCCAATGAATTGGGGTAATCGTCATTGGGTTGGTTTGGTCATTTATCTGAAGAGATGTCATATCGAGGTTATTGATCCATTGCTTTCATTAACACCTGTCAATAAGGTTGATTCGTTTATGGCTCCGCTTTGTGAGACGTTTCCACATGTTATTGAGACATGATGTGATCCTTCTGACTTTTGTTACCTTCAGTTGAAAGAGTTTACGTATGACCGCTTGGGCTGGGTTTCGCAAAATTCTCGATGTGATGATTGTGGCCCATTTTCTGTGAAATTGTTTGAACTGCATAGCCATGGGTTGTTATATGAAAAAATGGAATAGATTAGCGATGACATGGTCAGTAGTTTGAGGATGCAATATGCGTTGGGTGTCTATGAAGACTTTGTTTCTAAGATCTAAGTTGTTTTGTTTGGTTTATTGTAAACTTCATGTAGTTTATGTTGTCTACTATTTATCTACTTCTGTGGTATTGAGTGTATTAACATTTCCCTTTCTTATTTCAATTTCTGAACGTATTGTCTTATAGTGTTTTATAGATTGCGGTTCATTGATTGATTTGTTTACTTCTTACTTGTGGAACAAACGTTTTTCAGTGCAAATCATCTGAATTTTAGTACGAAAGTTTTAACTATGTACATAATTTTCATTGTTGGCTTGACTTGGACTTATTACAGAAAATACTGTAAGTGAATTGCATTGCAAAACATAGTAATATACTAATCTCGACCTAGTAAAAAACCATAGCAAAGTTTATATTACATAAGCTACAATATCACAATTGAACTATTATACAGAACATTAAGAGTTGATGTGTAATCTTCGATAACATGATATTTCTGAGGTTTTGTAACATCAATTAGCAGACTTGTCGGACTCTAAGAGTACCTATATGCAAGGCAATCAAAGCAGACATCACAGGAATTTCATGTGCCATAATCTACTCATAGAGGAATATCTTGCCCTGGGTATTAGTGTGTTCGTATGTAGTTACCTTAATGTTCTGGTTCAATGTCACCTACACCACCCATCACAATATGCAACTTGAATGACCTCATACGAGCTTTGAATCTTTTGGTATAGTTGCTTTAGTGTCGGTGTGCCTGTGTCTTAATAACCACAACAGATGGAGAACACTCCATATGCAAATTCAGCGTATACTAAGATTTTCTCCTGCTGATTTCAGGACGAAAGGTCGTCGTCATATGGACCATGTTTCACAGCAATATGTAAGCCTTCGATATATTTTGTTGTTGGGTTTCCTACCTTTAAACTATAGAATCAAAAGAACTCAGCCAACAATAATAAGAAATCCTTCTCTTATTAATCTCAATCACAACCACAAGGAAACTTACTCAAAACCTTGTAATCTCACAACTCATAAGTTATACCACAAACTAGGTATCTCCTTATATAAGCACACAAAAACCAATTCTCAACTAAAATGGAAATCCTAATTAAATAGGAAAACACATAAACCAACTAAAAGGAAATTTAGATAATTCCCAATGTCTTGAAACTTGATATTCAAGTTATCTCAAGGTCACAACAACATTCTCCCCTTTAAGCTTGAGATCACTTGCACCAACATCCCGCACTCCAATAAGCTTCCTCATTTCTTTAAACTTGATCCTTCCGAGTGCTTTGGTTAGAATGTTAGCCTTTTGTCTACTTCCCGGAACATGTTCTACCATTACTAGCTCATTCTCAACACATTCCCTTATGAAGTGATATCGAGTGTGAATATGTTTAGATCGGTCATGAAACACCAGATTCTTTGTGAGTGCAATGGTCAATCTATTGTCAACTCTAATCGTCACCTTTTCACATTCCTTGTCCACAACTTCACTCAATAACTCTTGGAGCCATATGGCTTGTTTAGCTGCTTCCGTAGCAGCCATAAACTCTGCTTCACACGAAGATAGAGCTACAGTCTCTTGCTTTTGCGAACACCAAGTGATTGGGCAGCTATCAAAGTAGAACACATGACCTGTCGTGCTTTTTCCATCATCCACATCCACATTATGAGAACTGTCACTATACCCAATCAGATTTGCCTTACTTGACCGAGGAAACACGAGACCAAACGATGTTGTTCCCCGCACGTACCTCAATACTTGCTTCAATGCCGCTCCATGCAATTCATTTGGATTATGCATGTATCTACTCAAAACACCAACACTATAAGACAAATCAGGTCTTGTGTGAAGCAAGTATCTCAAACAACCAATGCTTCTTCTATAATCCTTCTCATCAATGCTTATTTCTTCAGTTGATCTCGATAATTTAAGGTTCATGTCCATTGGAACTTGGCATGAGTTACAACCATCCATCCGAGTCTCCTCCAAAATCTTCTCAGCATATCTTTCTTGTTTCAGCATAATACCTTCTTCAACTTGATGTACCTCAATTCCGAGATAGTGTGTAAGCTTCCTGAGATCACTCATCTCAAATTTGTTTGACACCTCTCGTTTAAACTCAAATATAAAATCCAACGAGGAACCTGTGTCGAGGAAATCGTCAACGTACACAGCCACGACAACAAGATACTCGCTCACCTTCTTGCGATACAAAGATGGTTCCTTGGAACATCTTCTAAAACCCAAAACCTTTAGAATTTCATATAACTTCTCATTCCAAGCCCTTGGTGCTTGTTTTAGGCCATAGAGTGTCTTCTTTACCTTGTATACTTTATCTTCACTTCCTTTAACTACAAAGCCCTCTGGTTGCGTAACATATACTTCTTCCTTAAAGTCTCCATGAAGAAATGCAGTTTTCACATCGAGATGATGAATTTCCCACCCGTTTGAAGCTGCCAACGTGATGATGAGTCGGATCGTCTCCATACGTGCCACTGGAGCAAATACTTCATCATAATCAATACTAAGTTGTTGAACATATTTTTTTGCCACCAATCTTGCTTTGTATTTGTTAATGCTTCCATCAGAATTCCTCTTGATCTTAAAGACTCATTTCAAACCAATTGGTTTGACTCCCATCGGCAAGGTGACTAAGTCCCATGTTCGATTTTTTTCAATAGATCCGATTTCATCTTCACAAGCTTTTATCCACACTTTCAGCTCTTTTGCTTCATCACAGGTCCATGGTTCATCATTTAGAGTTAAGAGGATGCGTGCTCCTTCAGCTTCTGCCCAATCTAACACATAATCCTTTAGATGAGATGGTAAAGTGCTTTCTCTAGCCGATCGCCTCAGTTGTGGCTCGTGTTCAAACTTGTCTTCATCTCCACGTACTTCATCATCACTGATTTCTACAGTCTTGACATTATCGACTAATCTCTCGTTCCTCATCACCCGAGGCAATGAGTTGTTACTTCTCTCTGTTTCATCGTGCTCTGCCTCCGTGTCATGTATGTGAGATCTTGTTTCTTCACTCTCGAAATTTCCCAACTGCTTGTCAAATATTCTTAGGTCATTACTCGACCTTTTCTCAACTCTATTCCAATCCCAACCTCTTTCTTCATCAAAAACTACGTCCCGACTTACAACAACCCTTTTATTGGATGGATCATAGAGATGATAGGTCTTTGAGCCTGGTTCCGTTCCTAAGTGCACCAACATCCTTGTCTGATCGTCTAACTTTCTTCTTCCTGTCAATTCTGTTCTAGCATATCCAATACATCCGAATACTTTGAGGTGACTGATATTCGATTTTTGTCCTTTAAGCATCTCATACGGAGTGTTTTCCTTTAGAGATCTTGTTGCTATTCGGTTGATCAGGTATGTTGCATGTCTGACAGCCTCTCCCCAAGGATAATTCGGCACATCCATATGTTTCAAGATACTCCTAGTCATCTCAAGCAAAATCTTATTGCGTCTCTCAACCACTCCGTTTTGTTGAGGCGTATAAGGGGCAGTTAGATGTCTCTGAATCCCATTCTTGTCACAAAAATCATGAAACTCAAGAGAAGTAAACTCTCCACCTCTATCCGTTCGAAGTAGTTTAATCCCGGACTTGGATTCTGACTCAACCAGTACCTTAAACTTCTTGAATTTCTCGAAAGTCTCTCCTTTATCTTTTAACAAAATAGTCCACATGTAGCGCGGGAAATCATCAATAAGTACGAACACATACCTCTTTTGGGTTGTAGTAAGGGGTGTGATTGGTCCACAGAGATCTCCGTGGATAAGCTCAAGAGGTCGTGTAGCACGAAATGAGATTTCTTGAGGAAAGGGTTTTCTTCGTTTGCTTCCCACGGAGACAGGATTCACACATACGTATTTCAACACCGATCTTAGGCATTCCATCAACTAGCTCTTTGTCAATCATTAGCTTCATGGTGTCTAGGTTTACATGCCGTAGCCGTGCGTGCCATTTAATAGAATCACTCGATGTTATTGATTTCAAACACTCAACATTCTCAACCTCCAAGACAACTTTGTAGAGCCGATTTCCTGATCTTGTCATTGTCACCATTTTTTGTCCTAATCGATCGTAGAGTATCAACACATTTTCTTTCATTTGAACCTCACAACGAGCTTCTGTTGCTTGACCAAGACTGATTATATTACTTTTCAACATCGGAATGTAGTATACGTTATGCAAAACTTTTCTTTCACCGTTGTTAAACACAAAGTGAATGGATCCTTTTTCTTCGATATCAATTCGTGAGTCATCTTCAAACTTCACCTTCCCAGTTATTCCTTCATCAATTCCATAAGAGAACTCCTGGTTCCCACACATGTGGATGCTTGCTCCGTTTTCGAGATACCAAACATTCTTTGTGTCGGTATTTGTTTCAAACACGCTTGGCTTAACGTTTCTTTCATTGAGGTAAACAACTTCATTCATCATCAATGTATCAGCTTCTTGAGTATCATCCCATTTCTTCTCCTCTGTTTGTTGCAATTTCAGCAACCTATATGGACAGTTAGCTGCATAGTGGCCCTTCTTATCGCACTTAAAACATATGATACTCGCGTCTAGTTTTAATAATCGATCCGGAAAATTGTTCACATAGTGGCCTTGTTTTTAACATCGAAAACATGTTACTCTTGCCTCACGTTCCTTGTCACTAAGCTGACGTGACTGATCATATCCATAACGTCCTCGTCCTCTTCCTTTTCCACCAAACCGTCCACCTCTTCCTCTTCCTCGACCACTACTACTTTACTCCATATGAGCATACATTAGTTTGTATTGCTCTTCTTGTTCTTCATCTTCAGCCCCGATTCTCTCCTCATAGGCTTTTAGCCTCCCAACAATATCTTCAAAACTTGTTGTCTTTAGGTCAAGTACTTGTTCTAAAGTGGCAACAATGTGGATGTATCGTGTTCGTGGCAAACTCTTCGGAAATGTTTTGACAATCTTTGTTTCCTCAATTGTTTCACCAAGTGAAAATGTTTTGGATGAGATTTCTGAAAGTTTTCCTGCGAATGAATCGATCGTATCCGACTCCTTCATCTTAAGTCGATCAAACTCCGCCATTAAGGTTTGGAGCCTCGCTTCTCTGACACATTCAGCCCCAACGTATCTCGTCTTTATCGCCTCCCACACAGATTTTGCTGTATCAAGTTCTCCGACTTGTAATATTAATGATTCGGGTATTGATTGGAACAACAAGGTGATAGCCATATTATTCTTCTCACTTGCTTCGTCTTTGATTTCGATTGCCTCACAAACCTTTTTTACCTTTAAAGCAACCTTCATTCGTATCGCCCAAACCGTGTAATTATCTTTTGTGAGCATCAGACACTTGATTGAGGAAGAGCTTCATCTGGTTTTCATTATTAACGCACCTTCACCGCTTGAGGCTTCTTCGTCTCCTTCTTTCTTCCTTCCATCATCATCCCTGGCCATCGTTAATCACCGCTCGGATACCAAATATAGAATCAAAAGAACTCAGCCAACAATAATAAGAAATCCTTTTCTTATTAATCTCAACCACAACCACAAGGAAACTTACTCAAAACCTTGTAATCTCACAACTCATAAGTCATACCACAAACTAGGTATCTCCTTATATAAGCACACAAAAACCAATTCTCAACTAAAATGGAAAACCTAATTAAATAGGAAAACACATAAACCAACTAAAAGGAAATTTAGATAATTCCCAACGTCTTGAAACTTGATATTCAAGTTATCTCAAACTTGATATTCAAGTTGTCTTAATAACCACAACAGATGGAGAACACTCCATATGCAAATTCAGCGTATACTAGATTTTCTCCTGATGATTTCAGGAGGAAAGGTCGTCGTCATATGGACCATGTTTCACAGCAATATGTAAGCCTTCGATATATTTTGCTGTTGGGATTCCTGCCTTTAAACTATAGAATCAAAAGAACTGAGCCAACAATAATAAGAAATCCTTCTCTTATTAATCTCAACCACAACCACAAGGAAACTTACTCAAAACTTTGTAATCTCACAACTCATAAGTTATACCGCAAACTAGGTATCTCCTTATATAAGCACACCAAAACCAATTCTCAACTAAAATGGAAAACCTAATTAAATAGGAAAATACATAAACCAACTAAAAGGAAATTCAGATAATATACTACACTGAGATCTTCATTGTCTCCGGCATAATTCAGCAAACTTCGCGGACTCTTAGAGAGTACCAATATGCAATGAATTCGATACAAGGATAATAACGATCACAAGAGTTATAAACAACACAATGAGGAATAACTTGCGCTGGGTAGGTGTATGTTCTTGTGTCGCTACCTTGATTATGGGGCTCAATGTCAGCAACGCTTGACATCACTATTTCAGGGTTTAGGGTTTAGGGCTTAGGTTCAAGCGTTGGAGCGTGTAGATTTTGAACGCCCAAATTGGACATAAGATAAATAAACTCTGAGCGACCCAAAGCCTTAGTCAAAATGTCTGCCAACTGCTCATTCGTTCGAACATGTTGAAGTGTCAAAATACCATCTTTAATTGCATCACGTACCGCATGACAGTCAGACTCTATGCTTTGTTCGTTCATGGAAACACTGGATTCGAAGCTCTATGTATAGCGGCTTTACTATCACAAAACAATGTAACCGGCGCAACATGTTCAATACCCAATTCTTTCAACAAGCCTCAAAACCATTTGATTTCCCTCAAAGCAGGCGCCATAGACCTATACACTGCTTCAGTAGAAGAATGTGAAACCATGTCCTGCTTCTTGGTTTTCCATGATACCGGTGAATTCCCAAGTAGAACAACATAAGCACTAAGGGACCGCTTAGTCAAAGGACATGCTGCCCAATCTGAATCACAATACACAGAGAGCGACAAGTCCTTATCTGAACTTAATAAGATACTCGCACCTGGAAAAATCTTCAAGTAACGAACAACCCGCTGAGCACCTTCCCAATGAGCTTCACGAGTAGATTACATGAATTGAGACAAGACATGAACAGAGTAACATAAATCTGGTCTCGTGTTCAAAAGGTATATAAGACGACCAACCAACCGACGATATTTTGTCAGATCAGACATGAGAGGACCATCATCACTTGCCAAACGATGATTTTGCTCCAATGGTGTTGCCGTTGGTTTTCATCCTAAGGAACCATTGTCCAAGATAATATCTCAGGCGTACATACGTTGAGTTAGATATATTTCATCCAAACCACGACCTACCTCAATTCCAAGAAAGTACTTCAACTTCCCAAGATCTTTCATCGAAAAACACTTGCTAAGATAATTTTTGAAGCCTTGCACCATACGAATGTCACTGCCACATATCAATAAATCATCAACATAAACTAGAACTCTAATCTCCATTCTGTTTTTGGTGTAAGAGAAAAAGGAATAGTCATCGTAAGATTGAGTAAAACCAAACTTAAGCAAAGCATCAGACAACTTCTTGAACCAACAATGTGGATCTTGCTTAAGACCATAGAAAGACTTGCATAAGCGTTAGGATGAGAGTGACGAAAGCTTGGTGGTAGTTTCATGAATACTTCTTCGTCAAGATCACCATGAAAAACATCCCAATCACGAGCTGCAACAACACGCAAAAGAGATCGGACAATTGTCATTTTGACGACAGGCGCAACGTCTCTGAGTAGTCTTCACCTTCAACTTGATCATTTCCCATAACGACTAAACGAGCCTTATGACGTTCCACGGTACCATCAACATTGTATTTGGTTTTATAAACCCAATGAGAACCAAGTGTCGCACGTCCTTGAGGTAACTCACAAATCTCCCAAGTATGCTGATCTTCAAAAGCAACAATTTCCTTAGTCATTGTCTTATTCCAGACATCGATCTTAACAGCCTCAGCAAAGTGTTTTGGCTCCTTATTTTCGGATATCAACGCCAAATATGCCATGTGATTCACAGAAAATTTTGCATCAGAAATATAATCTGTCAAGGGATAAAAAGTAGTACCTTGGACCGTTAAAGGAGTTGAAGAAACCAGTTGAGAATCAGGGGTATCTAATTTACACTTTGCATTGTACCGAACATAATCTTATAATTTAACTGATGACTTTGTTGATTGAGAACTTCGACATGGAGGTTCTATCGCAGAGACACTAGACAAGGTGTTGTCTTCGGCTGACGAATCCACAGTTGATGAAGACTGCGATAAATCACCAACGGGTGGCAAAGTATCAGAGTTGCTGTCCACAACTGGTAACTCAACGCCATCCAAAGAAGGTGTATTCATCATACTTCCCCTGGCATCAAAAGTTTAAGGTGAGGTTATCGAGCCCTGAAGTCCATCAGATGCAACCCTATCTGAATCTATGGGTGTAGTAACTGTGTCCAAAGGAACCAGAGCAGAAAACCTTGCAGTAGAAAAAGGAAACACACCCTCCCTAAACACAACATCCCTTGAAACAAAGAACTGGTTTGTATTAATATCAAATAACTTCCAACCTTTTTGTCCAAAAGGGTACCCAACAAAGATGCAATGCCTACTTCACTCACTAAACTTGTCTCGATCACGCGAGATTCGATGAGCAAAACATCCGGAACCAAAAGCTTGAAGCCTCGTGTAATCGGGTTTAGCACGATACAATAACTCATAAGGCGACAAACCTTTAAGGACCGAAGAAGGAGTCATATTAATCAAGTGAGTTGTGGTTAGGACAGCTTCTCCCAAAAAACTATTTGGCAAAAAAGCTTGAATGAGTAGTGTTCTCGCCACATTTAAAATGTAACAATGCTTTCGTTCTACACGACAATTTTGTTGTGGCGTGTAAACACATGAAGTCTGGTGAACAATAAAGAACCTAGACACATGAACTCCAAACCATTATCACTGCGAATGATTTTTACTGTTTTACAAAATTTGTCGCTTACGCAAGTCAAAGTTTGTCAAAAAGTGCAGCGTGTGCAGCAACCATTGGTGTCTTCTCCTTTCCGGACCCACGGCCATTACCACGTCCACTACGTTTGCCCCGATCGTTTTTTCCTGCCCTCTCAATCCACCAATCTGGAAAACCTACTAGATGCCAGCAACCTAATTTCTCATGTCCACTACGACCACAATTAGAAAAAGTAAACTGCTTCGCCTTTAATATCGACAAGTCCGAAGAATTTCTAGAACCACTATCCAAACTAGATTTATCCTGAAAGTTTTCACGAGAGAGAAAACCAACTGCACTTTGTTGTGCACGCTCTAAATATGAGAGCAGTCTCTGTTCCTCATGAACTACACGAGAATATGGTTCATCAAGTGAAGGTAAAGGATCTAATTCGAGAATAGTCGTACACAGAGAACCATAGCGAGCATCATCTAATCCCATGATAAATTGATGCAGTTTTTCTTCCTCCCTTTCAGAAGAGATTTGCTTCGATGCACCACATGTACATGAAGGTAACGGACGATCAGTATGTAGCTCCTCCCACATATTGCAAAGCTTCCCATAATACTCAAGGACATAAGAACCATTCTGACGACAAAAAGCCAACTGTGTTTTGATTTGATGCACTCGAATTGTGTTATTAATATAAAAACGTTCTTTGAGCTCTGTCCACAGTTGATGTTCATCGGAGATAAAGATGACTGTAGACTTAACCCTAGGTTCAATCGATGCTCTTAACCAACCCACAATCATAGATTTCACTATCTTCCAATCCTCAAACTCGGGATGATCCGCAGCTGGTTTCTTGAGTATCCCAGTAACAAAACATAGTTTTCGTTTAGCCTGCAGAGCATTCATCATCTATGTTGACCATTCATTGTAATTTTCCACATTCAACTGCATTTGAGAGATCAAAGCTCCTGGATTATCAGAACTTAATAACACATACAGTGACACAGCCACCACCAGATTTGGGACATATCAATTTTTTTTTTGTACAAAAATTTGCCCTAGATGGGCTCTGATACCATGTAGAATTAGGTATTCAACTTTCTTAGTTTTATTGATTGACTCTTCAAGAGTATATATAGAGCAAAGGGTTACAAGATAAGAATAAATCAACTAGAAATATCCTAACAAACTCTATCAACAAATAAGTAAACCAACTTATATATCTTATCACCAATAGTGGTTTTGCATGTTATTAAATGTTCTTTGATTACAGGAAAAGTGATAATTTTTATGCTTGTTACAGGATGGAAAGTCAATACACATTACTGCGTTTTCTAAGAGAGTAGTATACATGAAATAAAGACGAAGAGTTTGTTGTCAAGAAAACATACAAAGTTCTTGTCGTACACATCATGATCAAGGACACCAACGTTTCAACAAGATTAGGTAGCTCTTGCGCGTGAGATATGACAAGAGTGTGGATATGAGTTATATATAGACACAAAATGTGATGGGGAAGGAATTGAAAAAACTATAACATATATTTGTGAAATGTAATGAAGAGTATGCCTTGTACTTGACAATAAAGGAAAGGATTGGGAATTGGGTTTGAGAGCAACACCATGATAGAGACTACAACTTTCCAGACTACAGCCTTCTCATGTCCATCTTTCATTAAAAGATGCTTGTTTCAAGCCTCCTAAAACCAAAAGGCTTGATGGGAGGCTTTTGAAAGTTTGACTCTCATCTCGTGGGGATTCAATGTAAGTAATTTATTTGTTTTTCTGTTGTATGCGCGTCAATTTGTTTGCCTTTTCTCCGTCCACCAAATCTTCGTTCTCATTTCTTTATATATTTTTTAGGTTAAGAATCAAAGGTGTGTTCGATGTAATGTTCTTAGTCATAATAATGTTGTATCCTCGTCTCTTTCGCTCCAGTTAGAAAATACAAGATTTCGCTAAGTAGGCCTAATAAAAAAAAGAAACCCTAGATGAATATATATATATATATATATATGTGTGTGTGTGTATGTGTAAGTAAGAAGAGATTTTGAGTAAATCCTGAGAAATCCCTAAAATTTTAGCTGCCATCTAATCTAATCATGTGGAGTCTAATGGAGAAACAAAGGAGGAACACGACTCGAAATCATATGAAACATGGTGTGTAGCTTTTGCACCCTAATATTTAAATGTAGCCAAAAATAGAATCGAATTCGAACTTGGGATTTAAAAGTTATGGTAATCTTACAAAAAACTCTCGAAAGAGCGATAATCAATGTCCGGAAGCACTTTTCAACAAACCACAAGGACTAAAACAAAAATAAGCATATTATTAGAAATCCTCAAAGCTCTAGTAAAATCTACTTGCCAATCCATATTTGAAGTTCTATTTTGTTAGGAAATAGCGGTTTAAGGCACCGGTTTGTTTCTCGTATGTTCTTCAACAACTTAAGCTGAGGGGAGATTTGAAATATGTGGATATGCAATTTCGCCTTTCTATATTCTTATGAATTTTGTTAGTTTAGAGTTAAACATAATGATTGCTGCTTGTCATAATATTAAACATAATGATTTATCCATCTGTCTCATAACAAATAATGTTTTAGAATTAAATTTTATATCGAAATTTTGATTATACTAATTATTTTACCTACGCTTTGTTTATTCTAAGTTTTAAGCGTAAAAAATACAGAACTATAGGTAGTCAACTTTATAATCTTTTTGGCCTTTAATTTATGCATTAATTAAACTTGTTACATGTATTATAAAATATGATGTCTATTTCTTTGGGGTTTTACATCTCATCAAACTAAAAAAGAATAAGAAAAGTGAGAGTAAAGAGAAGAATGATCGATCGAGTGTCAAAACTACTCATTATATCA
>JAKUCM010001109.1:0-17173 GCA_023374145.1 Lepidium sativum | reverse complement strand
TTGTTCTCTTTTCTAGTTTGTAATTGCTTTGTTCAATAATGGTTTATCCTAAAAAATTTCCTAATATAATTTGTTGGGACGGCTAGTGTGTTGTTATAGAGTTAGCTCCTTCATGAAATGCTTTTGTGTTTGGGATTAGAAGTCTGCTAAGTTGATTACATGAACCATATTAAAGTCTTGGATAACCTGTCCTGTTATGTTAACAGAGGGAGAGGAAGAGGCGGTTTTATGGGGAGACCTCGTGGTGGTTTTGGTGGAGGTAATTTCCGAGGAGGTAGGGGAGGCAGAGGAAGTGGTGGTCGTGGCGGTGGAAGAGAACGTGATGAAAAGGTATCTGCAGATGATCTTGACGCCGAATTGGACAAGTACCACAAAGAGGCAATGGAAACAAGTTGAGAAGAAAAAACTCAAAACTATTGCACTTCTATATGTATTCCTACCTTTAGTGCATGGTATGCTTATGTATTATGATCTTTAGATTGACGTTAATGCGTCTGACATTGCCGGGGTTTAGCTATTTCTTATCCTCTTTGTGAGAGATTTAGATTTTTGCAGTTAGAAACAAGCATTGTGTGTACCCTGGATCTCCTCTTAATCTAGATTGTTTCTTCAAAACACAATTCAATCTACTACTCTCTTGCTAGTGTTAAGACGATGATGAAGCTGCGAAAGTTTTAATGCAAGATAACATTGACTTCAAACTATTTTGCCTTCTTTTTTGGTAGATAAGTGTGTAGTGTCTCGAGACCATATTTGATAGAGTTTGCATCCGAATGAAATATTGTGGGAGAGAAAAACCAAACGATACTTGGTTACTATACGTAAGCTAAGCAACTGGTGGAATTCAATATCAACAAAAGTTACAAAACCAAAAAACATTCCTAATACGAATTCTATGAAGTTTTACAAACCATAACTATCACCACGCTACTACAATTGATTCATTTTCTTCGCTTTCGAGAATCCGAAACCTTTTCTATGAAGAAGACCGAGAGAAAATTGTATCAGTGACTTTGATCAAAAACAGCTTGAAGAAGACAAGACAAAGAAAAACCTTTAGATGATGGAGTGGTGTTGGTCTTCCTTAACTTGAATAAGATTTCGATTCTGCAAAACTAGAAAATCTTAAACACTCCGTTTTAATGCTTGGTGAAGTCATCATGTTATTCAAAAATTAAATCACTAACCATATCATAAACAGGAATTTGGTTACGCCAAAACTCTAGTGGTGCCACAAGCACCCTTCCTGCAAGATATCAAACAAAAACCTTACATACTAAATGCTTACAAGGGAGGCTCTGAAAGTGAAGAAGTTATAACCTGATCTTGACCGTTTCTGTCCCAATGAATCAGTAGACGCTGCATTGGCCTTCGGCTTATCCGGTGTTACCTTTGGAAAACATAACAATAAGAGCATCAACGACTATAAACCAACAACTTGAGCATCATAGGATAGTTACAAGGTCTTTAGGATTCATATTTGAATTGACAATAAACAGAATGTGAGATGTGACAAAACAGAAAGTGTTACCTCCACATCAAAGTCGATCTTTCTCTTTGTTTTTTCCCACGACACGTATTCTTTAGCTTTATTAGCTTCAGACCCCAAATTATTCATAGGCGTTACTACATTGCAGTCACTTTTAAGATTCTTCACACTTTTCTTTGATTTTCCTTTCTTTTCAGGCTTGTTATTACTTTTTAGTTTTCCAACCCTGTCTGTATCAGAATACCTTTTATTCAAACCTTGACTATCATGATCACCATCATTAGTAGTAGGATTCCGTACTTTACTCGCATTAAGTTTCCTTTTTTTCCCTGCACTTTTGACTATATTCTCAGAATGATTGCTGTCACTTTTGAGGATCTTGCCGCTTTTCTTTGATGTTCCTTGCTTTCCAGGTTTGCTAGTCTTATTTGAGTCTTTGGACAAGGAATGTGGAGATACTCTTGTTACCTTAAGTTCATCTGTTCGCTGTTCTGAAGTTAGTAATACTCTAGCAGCACTCCTGGTTGTTACTCTACCAAGTCTATCTGCACCATGCTTTCTACCACATCCATCTGCTGGCAATGTCACTTCGTTATCGATAACCTCGCCTTCATATATTTCTACATCTCTGCTCTCAACCGGATTATCCTCCAGATTCTCCTTTGAGTACTTACATGGTGATACAATGCGAGAAGAAGCTGCATAAGTAATAAAAAAGAATGATACTTTAAACGCGAATGCATCAGGAAATAAAACAAAAAAAAAATCATTGCTTCAAGTCCTAACCTCTATCTATTATCGAAGGAACTTCTTCAAAGCAATCGTTACAAATTCGTTCCCAACAAGGAGGAAATCCGAAGATGAATTCACGGGCAATCTACTCCCAAGACCAGACCACAAAATAACGAGAAAGAATAAATGGAGTGAGTCAATACACATTTGTTTTTGCTTCCTTAGCTCTTTGATAGCTCAAGTTTCAAAAAGTAAGCAATCTTTAGATAATTCGAATAAGAAGACTACCTCAGGTTTAAATCCATTTTTAATAACAAGTTCTTTGTTAAGATATCCTCGGAGAGTGATGAAGATTCCATCAGACGCTTGGAGTGTGAAAACATCCAGGGCTTTGATGATTGGAGAAGATTTAAACACACGCATGGCTCGTGACCTGTGAATGTAAAATTCGAGAAATTCAAACACTAATCTGAGGAAGAAAAAAAAAAACTCGAAAGTCGATTATCTCTTACTTGACGGACTCTTCGGTTCCAGCAACACCAAATCGTTTGCCCTCAAATTCATTTGGACATTTTACCAGCCACCAATCTCTCAGGAACACCTGTACATATATACCCAGAAGCACAAAAAGAGCTCTTAGCTGATCGAATCAAAAAGAGTACATGCATTATAAGCTCACTCACCGTCTTCTGGAAATACGACGTCGAGCTACTCTCACCATCGCCGTCGAAATTTGGTTTCCAATGGTCAGCCATTGAGCAGGAAGCTTTTTCAACTGTGAGATTAACGAGAGTGAATTCGCAAATCAGAAAAGTTAGGGTTTTTACCTGTTTCGGAACAATGAGAATGAAATTGCGTTGATGGGGAAAAGTTAGGTAATCGGTTTTTTCTAATGCTTTGTGATTGTATGTCCTTTCGTTTTCCGGTTCAATATAAAAGACCACAAATTCCTATTAGATCGGTTTCTGATTCTCGGGTTCGAATGAATCTTCCGTTCTACCAATTCATAACCAATTTCAAAAGTTGGTTCCTATTCTGATCCAAATAGTGTTGCAGAAAACAATTAGTAGAGTCAACTATGGTCGACACACAAACACAAGGCAATGATTCATCTGTGAAACTAAAACATAAACTTACAAATAAGACTTCAACGTACTCTCTCACAAACAGTTTCAGAAGAACCCAAAAGACTTCGAAACTTCTGAAAACTATAGAGATTGACGAGTCGTCTGTTACATATATGATTATGTAGTAGACAGTTGTATGGTTTTAGTAAACGTCTGGAGGCAAGTTCCCAGAGAAAGAAGTCTGTTGTTGTTGTGACCTTTGAAGATGGAGTTTCATGGCGTAGTTGCTTAGCTGATGAATGATATATACAAAGGAAAACAAAGGAAATATTAGTTTACTGTTGATTGATGTTTCAAGAGTTTCTAGTTGTGTTATACGTTTAGGCAAGCTAGTTACTTACTTACCTCTAGTTTATGAACTTGTTCTTGGTATTTCCCCACCAAACCTTTCAGATGATGTACTTCTTTGGCTTTCTCTTCGTTTTCAACACTAAGTCGGTGTTGAGTCGCAATGGCCCGCTTCAATATTTGGTTATCATTGATCAAACTCTGTAGATTCTCCTTTAAGGATGCATATTCAAGCTGCATATTGAAAGCTCTAATTTTGTTATCATCTTGGTCTAAGAAAAACTGAGCACTATCAAACGTTATAAACTTTCTGTATACCTTCTTTGAGGCATCGGAATTTTGATTTATGATTCTCTCTAAAGCTTCTAAAATCACCACAACACGTCGCCTCATATCGTCAATGTTTATAGCTTTTGACATCTCGGATACAAGTCTATCTACCCATTTAGCTCCATCTGTGATCTCTTCATCCCTCCAACTTCCAACAGCTTCGCCAAAAGAGCCAGCTTCTCTTCTATCCAAATCGCTATTGAATGAAATTGAGCTTAAGCTCTCTTTTGCCTCTTCAAACACATTGTTCGTGTTTCTTAGAACATTCCTTATAAACTAATTCAAAAATTTGACCAAGAAAAAAACTATTTTAGCAACAAACTCCAAAGACATTTGCAGCAGAAAGTAATTATATAACAAATGATTACAAAGACTAATGTGCATCAAGTGTCTCTGCAATGTAGGGCATCAAATATCACAATCCTTGAGCTTTGATGGTTGAAGACATTTCAATCAATGGCTACACAAAACAGTCACCTATGAACTACATCATTGCACGCACAAATCAATATATACACCGTTCACATGGAACATCGATAGATAGAAAATGTGACGAAGTAAAGAGCAATGAGCAGTAACACTAATCGGTTTAAAATGGAAAATTTATCACTCAATATTAACGAACCTTAGGATCCATTGTAGGGAACATACGGATCAAGGATGCAACCGGGTCATCGCATTCAGACCCGATTTCAGATGATCTCATCGGCGATCCGCAACTTGACCTCTTGGATCTCTTATGCGTTGGTGATGATGATGACCCGATGAATTCATCGTACCCGACCCGTTTACCACAAACTCCAGTAGACATTTGTAATACCGATCAATTATCGTAAAACCTTGAAAAGGATTTGACTTTTAACAGTATAAAAAAAAAAAAAAAGACCTGAATTTAAAAATTAGATCCCGGTTTATCGATAACGGAACTTCTGTGATTTCAAAAGGAGAGGCTTTTCTAGGGTTTTAATTTGGGGATAAGATGAATAGACTAGAGTGTAGACGTTCCTTGATGCGGTAATTATATGAAACTGTATCCAACCATTGTTTGTGTATTACAGTGGAGAAGAAAGAGACGAAGACGTACCCAATAAAATCAGTTGGTTATATCATTCAGCTCTTCTGAGAATTAAGCAACAAAGTGGCTGTAGTTTAGTGGTAAGAATTCCACGTTGTGGCCGTGGAGACCTGGGCTCGAATCCCAGCAGCCACAATTTCTTTTTCCCTTTTTTAATTAATCAAAACGCTTCGTTTTAAGTCAACCTTCTCCTTAACATGAGTCTTCTCTTTTCTGGTTTTCTTTCGATCTGCTTCGTAGAGTCGAGAAAAAGAAGATCTAAGAATCAAGTCTGTACCTTTTGCGCTTTCAAAGGTAAGACGAAAGAGATTTCCTTTGTTTTTTTTCTCTCCAGGTATATGTTAATCAGATGGTGATGAATTTCTGGATCTTATGCTTGAATCTTTTGTGTAGTATGAATTACGTAGAGATCTGGTCACTCTTTCTTTGATTACTGCTATGAGATTCAATAAATGTCGTTTTTTGGGTATTTATTTCATTTATTGACGTCTCTGATAATTCAGATCCTTTCGCATATGTAGATTTGGAATCCTTGATCTCGTTGTTTTTTTGAAATTGTCCGTTTAGATTTTGCTATTGGAGCTAGTTTTGAGATATCCTGCCGTAAGATCCTAATTGTTGTTAGCTGTAGTTCTCTTATCTGGTTGTGAATGGAGACTGAAAAGAATGTTATAAAAGTGAAGATTCGTTGATGATTTTTAACCAAATTTCTCCAAGTCGGAAGATTCCAAGTTTCTTGCTTTTCTTCTCATTCTCTTATTTTTAATTGTTGTGATGTTACAGATGTTTGACGACCAAGACCTCGGGTTCTTTGCTAATTTTCTGGGGATCTTCATCTTCATTATGGTGATTGCATACCATTTCGTGGTGGCGGAACCAAAATTCGAATAACAATGAGGTTTTCATCTTTGTTGGTTTCTACAAAACACTTATAAGTGTGTCGGTTTCAACAAGCTCTTAGCATTGCATAGGTTGTTATGTTTCGCTAATAGATGAGTTATCAATGTATTTTGAGAATGTGGTTTTGGATGGATAAAAAGAGTTAAAGATATCTTTTTCGAATATAGCTTCCATCATTCAAGTTTTAGTATGCAAGTTTTGTGTTTAGAGCAAATAGAATGAAGGATTCTCAATTTCCCAATTGTTCACGTCTTCACTCTGGCCCACATTGCTTGAACATAGTCTTGACAGGTTCTTCAAAAGTTTTGGAGTATGTGAGAAAACAGACTTAGCTTTATAAATGGTTAAAGCTAAAATGAGTTTCACATAACTATGGTTTATAGGTTGTACTTGTTTCACTTGGCTTTTGTGCATCCAAAGTTTTCTTTATGATGTTTTATGCTACTGTTACTGTAGTTCTACAGTCTGGTTCACTGGGGCACCTCGTGATCATGCTCAAAACATACGCAAGACTAGGTTGTTGGAATTATTTCTGTTGTGACACATACAGGAGCTAAAATGAGTTTCACATAACCATTGGTTTAGACGTTGTACTTGTTTCGTTTAGCTTTTGTGCATCCAAAGTTTTCGCCATGTTATTATATGTTAATGTTACTGTAGTTCTACAGTCTGGTTCACTGGTGTACACAAGACTAGATTGTTGGAATTACCTCTGTTGTGACACTTGCATCAGTTTTCTAACACAAGACTACTTAAACAATAGAGCAGGTTCATTCTTAAACCTCTAGTCCCTGGTGCTCCATCTTTCTTTCCTGCAGCCCTCAGTTTGTAGTCTTGCTATAGAGTCAGTTGAAAATTGGTCTCTTGAAAGTACTTTATTGGAAGAGTGAAGTTTCTCCTTGAATGTAGTAGGCCAAGATGAATTTAGGAGTCATCATAAAGAGAGTGACTAAGCCTCTCATCTGTCTTTGATAAGAGAACCGTAGGTAATATTGTCTAGTCAGTGCTATAGCCATTTTGCTACGTTGTTTCAGAATGTTTAATTGATAATGATCAAACTGATGATGTAAGAAAAGAAATTAATACATGCACTTTCTCAATCTTGTTAAGAAAATTCAATGGAAAATGACGTAAAAAGAAAAAAACCAAAGGAAAAAAGTATCTAACCGAACTCTTCAAAGTCGCAATTAGTTGAAGATATGGAAAAATATGATCCGCATATTTAGGAAAGCTCTAAGCCAACTTGCATATGGAAGAGAGAGAAATATACGCGCCATACACTGTAACTTATTGCTTATATACCAAACCAATCAAAATACAAAGAAACTCCAACGTGTACAAATTAGGGTTTAGACTCACAGTCATGGAACATTCTCGAAACTTTTTAAACAGCCTGGCGCCTTAGATCTATACTCTCAATTATCAATTTTTGGCCGTCCGATCAAACTCTAACCTCGACCCGGAACTCTATATAAACATAGCTCTTAAACATTGTTGCTTACGAAATACAAACCCTAGCCGCCCTCTTTCTTCTTCGTTCTCTTTTTTTTTCTCAGTCTCTGATTCTTTGATCTCTTGTAGTTTTTGATAAAAATGTCGGGGAAAGGAGAAGGTCCAGCGATCGGTATCGATCTCGGAACTACTTACTCTTGCGTTGGAGTATGGCAACACGACCGTGTTGAGATCATTGCTAATGATCAAGGTAACAGAACTACACCTTCCTACGTCGCTTTCACCGACTCCGAGAGGTTGATCGGTGATGCCGCTAAGAACCAGGTCGCCATGAACCCCATTAACACCGTCTTCGGTACGTATTTCGTTTTTCTGCTCTGTGATATTTGAATCTAGATCTCATTCTTCCTAGATTGTAGATCTGAGGTTTTGGAAAATATTCGAATGTTCTGTTAGTTGATTTTCATTAGTAGATCTGACTGGTTGTGAATGTTTTTTTTTTTATCATAGATCCTATTTTATTGATTCAGCTGCGTATATCTTGTTACGTTTTACGCATGTGTATTGCTTGAGCTCATAGTGTTTGACTAATAATAGCATCTGTTATCACTTTATTAGTTCATGTGTCGTTGTATTGTGATCTCTGTTGTATTAAGTATTTTTAGATTGTTTATAGTTCTTGTTAACCCATGAAAGAATTAGTATATGTGTTTATGATATTTGTAACAGTGATTACCAATTGTGAATTAATTAGTTTAGCAAATCATAATCGTTTGCTTTCTGATTTTGTAACAGATCTAATGTGTTTGTTTATTGATTTGCCCGCTTAATTTATACGTTTTCTTGTGTTGTTGCAGATGCTAAGAGGTTGATTGGTCGTCGATTTAGTGACAGCTCTGTCCAGAGCGACATGAAGTTGTGGCCATTCAAGATTATTCCAGGACCCGCCGACAAGCCAATGATCATCGTGAACTACAAGGGTGAAGAGAAACAGTTCGCTGCTGAGGAGATCTCCTCTATGGTTCTCATCAAGATGCGTGAGATTGCCGAGGCTTACCTTGGTACCTCCATTAAGAACGCAGTTGTCACCGTCCCTGCTTACTTCAACGACTCTCAGCGACAAGCAACAAAAGATGCCGGAGTTATTGCTGGTCTGAACGTTATGAGAATTATCAACGAGCCAACAGCTGCAGCTATTGCTTACGGTCTTGACAAAAAGGCAACCAGCGTCGGAGAGAAGAATGTGTTGATCTTTGATCTTGGTGGTGGTACTTTCGATGTCTCCCTTCTTACCATTGAGGAAGGTATCTTCGAGGTTAAGGCCACAGCCGGAGACACTCATCTTGGTGGTGAGGACTTTGACAACAGAATGGTTAACCACTTCGTTCAGGAATTCAAGAGGAAGAGCAAGAAGGACATCACCGGTAACCCAAGGGCTCTTAGGAGGTTGAGGACATCTTGCGAGAGAGCAAAGAGGACTCTTTCCTCCACTGCTCAAACCACCATCGAGATTGACTCACTCTACGAGGGTATTGACTTCTACTCTACCATCACCCGTGCTAGATTTGAGGAGCTCAACATGGATCTGTTCAGAAAATGTATGGAGCCAGTTGAGAAGTGTCTACGTGATGCTAAGATGGACAAGAGCACCGTTCATGATGTTGTTCTTGTTGGTGGCTCTACCCGTATCCCTAAGGTTCAGCAATTGCTCCAAGACTTTTTCAACGGCAAAGAGCTCTGCAAATCTATCAACCCAGATGAGGCCGTTGCTTACGGTGCAGCTGTTCAGGGAGCTATTCTCAGTGGTGAAGGAAACGAGAAGGTTCAAGACCTTCTATTGCTCGATGTCACTCCTCTTTCCCTTGGTCTTGAAACCGCTGGTGGTGTCATGACCACTTTGATCCCGAGGAACACAACCATCCCCACCAAGAAGGAACAAGTCTTCTCCACTTACTCAGACAACCAACCTGGTGTGTTGATCCAAGTGTACGAGGGTGAGAGAGCCAGAACCAAGGACAACAACCTTCTTGGTAAGTTTGAGCTATCTGGAATCCCTCCAGCTCCTCGTGGTGTTCCTCAAATCACAGTCTGCTTTGACATTGACGCCAATGGCATCCTTAACGTCTCTGCCGAGGACAAGACCACCGGACAGAAGAACAAGATCACCATTACCAACGACAAGGGTCGTCTCTCCAAGGATGAGATCGAGAAGATGGTTCAAGAGGCAGAGAAATACAAGTCAGAAGACGAGGAGCACAAGAAGAAGGTTGAAGCTAAGAACGCTCTTGAGAACTACGCTTACAACATGAGGAACACAATCCAAGATGAGAAGATCGGTGAGAAGCTTCCTGCTGCAGACAAGAAGAAGATCGAGGACTCCATCGAGCAGGCAATTCAATGGCTGGAGGGTAACCAGTTGGCTGAGGCTGATGAATTCGAAGACAAGATGAAGGAATTGGAGAGCATTTGCAACCCAATCATCGCTAAGATGTATCAAGGTGCTGGTGGTGAAGCCGGAGGTCCTGGAGCCGCTGGTATGGATGATGATGCTCCTCCTGCTTCAGGCGGTGCTGGTCCTAAGATCGAGGAGGTCGACTAATCTGTTTGATTTTGACCTCTCTCTTTCTCCTATCTCTTTTACTTTTTGCTTATTGGTTCTTTTTCAAGACAATTTTATGCTGGGCTTTTTGAACAGAAGCTCATTTTGCTGTCTTTTTGGGTTTCTACTTTTTTGAACTATGAATGACGGATCCAAGTTAAAAAAGCTTTTCAGCTAATTTATGTTTCCTTCGAGCAATTTGGCTTCTCATTCGATGACAAAATGAATATCCGATTTATAAGAGTTGATTTAGAGTATTTCTAAATCAATTTACACATATTTTAACACATATTTGTATTTCAAAGATCAATTTCTATTACCTCTACAAATTTACTAACTCAATTTGCCTATGTATTATATCATGTTCGAAATCGAATAAACCGAATATAATACCGGTTCAATGTGCATGCAAATAAAATGGGGTTATACTGATCCGCTTGTTAACCCAACTCGATGTCTGATCTTATTCTTCTTTTTGTATTTGTCGAAGAAATTGGGAGTTGACGAACCTTAGTTTTGATTTTGATTTTCAATTTTTAGGTGATTGTTTGTTTCGATTTTCGAGTGTGTCTATTTCGATTGTGAGAGAGTATAATTGTCTATTTTGATTTTCAGGTACAATAAGCAATGTATTGGGTGTACAACTGGAAGTCGAGTGATGTGTGTAGAGCTTGGTTCGTGGTTGGAATTCCGATGAAGTGTTGGTGTGGTTCTGCTACTGTATGTAAACTCTCGAAGTCTGAGAGTAATCTGTATTCTGGTACTATCGTTGTTCGTTTGCCTCATCAAGTAAGGTAAGTTACAGGAAATTTTCAACTTTATAAAACTGAAACATGAGTTGCCGTGATTTCCATTAATTTGTATGATGAATTGTAGCTAAGCAATGATGACCACGTTTTCAAATGGATGAATGAGACAATTGTGAACGAGATTGATATGATGAGTAGTGAAGTTCAAAGACTTGAGAAACATGTGATGGAGTTGGAAAACAACAGTCTTGAACTTCAAAGGAAGAAGTTGACTTTACATGAATTGAAGATGGAGAGTGAGTTAGCTAAAAGAGTTGATAACAAGCTTGAGGAAGCATAATGGAGGATGAAGGAATGGCTTCGTACATCTGTAGTCGTAAGTGCAATTGTTATTGTAAGCATCTTGAAACTATAACTCTCAAGAAGCCCATGTATTGTTCTTGGTGAGTCAATATCGTTTTATGGAAACAATTACCTTTTTGTTCAATTAAGTTTGGTTAAATGTTGATTCAGTTTCTTTGATTTGAATACGTTTTTCAACTGTCTTTGCATTCTATTGATGAATATAACAGTCAAAATGGAGACATAAAGTTAGTGAGGACCATGTGTTAGTAGAGACAACAACTAAAATAATAGGCAATAAATTTTAATATTGATAAAAGGTCAAGTAGCATTAAACGTCAAAAAGTACAACCAAATCTAGAATTCATATCATACCAGATCTTATATATCTAGAAACATAAGCTACACATCCTAATTAACACAAAATATAAGCTAGCAGGTCCTCACTTCCTCTTTAATACCCTTGAGTCTGCTCGGGTTGAGACTGAGAAACTTGAGTGATGACTTCTTGAGACTATTGTGCCTGACAAGATACTCCTTGTGAAGCATGGATTAGAGAAGATTCTCCATGGGAAGCATGAACTTGAGAAGACTCTCCTTGTGCAGCCTTCTGAAATCAAAAGGTGAAGTTAACAATAATACATAATTATATAAAGTTATATAGAACCACAACTACAATTACCTTAGCTCGTTTACCAGTGTGAAACCTAGCATTTTTTGAGTAGCTAACTTGCATATTCCACACTGCATAATCTTTTTCTTGGTCGGATCAACTTTCTTTGTTAGACTTTCATTAGTTCATTTCTTTCTTTTGTCATTCTTTGTTGGACTTTCATTAGCACCTCTCAAAGGTGTGATGTCGTCAATATAAGTTTGCATCCACCTCGAAGTCTTGAACCAATGTGAGACATAATCAGAAACCTCTAACTTCTGAATAATGATGACAACATAAGCATGCTGGCAGGGGATCCCAATTATATCCCAACGCTTGTATGAGCAAGTCTTTCCAACCAGATTCACTCTGTATGAACAAGCACCTTCAACAACCTGGAACATCATGTGTGTAGGTCTGAAAACTCTACACTCTGCAACAAGGTCGTGTGTCCTTGTTAGGTAGTCTTCAACATAAGGAGTACAAGTTCCTCAGTGTTCTGTTGCCATCATCAATCTCTTCATAATTCTCACCAAAACTTGTCTAGCAATGATCTCTAACATTGACACCATTGGCTTCTCTCTACCTTCACTATTGTGTTGTTGAATGACTCCACAAAGTTAGAGAACAAGCAATATTCATACACAGAGTTAGATCAGATCTGTTGCCTTGATCACTCGAAATCACCCGAATCAACAAAAGCAACAATCATGAACAAAAATACGGCAATCAGTCGGTCAGAATACAAAGACAGTAAGCAATCCTAAACCATCTAAGACTTATCTCACTATTTCCCAAAAACGCACCTAGATCAACCACGACGGTCCCTAAACTCACCTTTGCCTTATCTTTTTCTGACACCTCATGACGCGAATTCAGTCTGGTTAAACGGATTCTGTCTCGAACACTCTTGTACCGTCCTTTCTCTTGCTCAAAATCGATCGAAATAGCCATAGAGCCCTTCGCAAAGCTTTCCCGTTTTTACTTAGAGAATTTCATGAAAATAGGGCAGCGGCGGGTTTTAACTTGTATTTATAGGGTTTTGGGTGAGAAACCCTAACCCTAATTCTACCTGGATTGGCCGAATCCAAGCCCACCTAAGTTGGACCAAGTCCAACCCACGGGACACTCACTCCTTGAACCAACCCTGACCGCCCGATCACTTCCCACTCCATCAGTTCAGACACTATCACTCTCTTTCCAAACACTATCACTCCATGTCCGAACACTATCACTACCTGTCCGAATTTCATGGACCATACTTGTCCGAATTTCATAGTCTTGTCCGAATTTTCATATTCCAACCTGATTTTCCCGACCAATTCCTACTTCCCTCGGACCCATCCAGAATCACCCGAAGGGTTCGCTGGACATTGGTGTTACAAGTATCCCCCACTTATATGGATTCATCCTCGAATCTAGGCTTGGGATGGTCCAACCTTCTACTTCTCGAATAACTTAGGGAAACTTTCTTTCATTCTGACTTCCGGTTCCCAAGTAACTTCAACTTCCCCATCCCAGTCCCATTCAACTTGTACCATTCTGGTTTTCTTCCTTCGGTCTGCCTTGACATGCTTATCTAAGATCGGGACTGGGGTTCCTTCACATGTCAGATTTTCCCTTAGATTCCTTAGGGGCTCGACCACAACTCATTCCCCATTGCCTAAGTACTTATTTAACATCGTAACATGGAATACGTTGTGAAACGCATCCAGTTCCACGGGTAGTGCCAACTTATAGGCCATTTTCCCAATTCTTTCCAGAACTTTATAAGGCCTCATATACCTTGGCATTAACTTAGCTGATGGCACTGAACGCTCTTAACCCTTATATGTGACCGTCTTAAGGTAGACCAAATTACCAACTGCGAAATCAAGTTCTTTCCTTCTCTTGTCCGCATAGCTCTTTTATCTATCTTGGGCTTGCTTCATATTGAGCTTAACCATTCTCAACTCTTTTGTTGTATCCTCTATAAAATCTTGCCCATAAAAGCTTCGCTCCCCCACCTGAGTCAAACTTAGAGGGGTTCGACAAAGCCGTCCATATAGTGCCTCATACGAAGACATTGAAATGCTTGCGTGATAAATATTGTTATACGCAAACTCGGTTAAGGTAAGTGGTCATCCCACTTACCGTCCCAATTCAACACATTTGCCTGCAACAAGTCCTTTCGTGTTTGGATGGTACATTCTGACTGACCGTCTGTCTGTGGATGATAGGTTGTAGTAGTATGGACTTTAGTCCCAAATTTAGCTTGAAGCACCTTCCAAAACACTGAACAGAACTTAGCATTCTGATCTGATACGATGCTTGCCGGTGCTCAATGCAACCGAACAATCTTCCTTATGTAAATCTCAGCCAACTTCTCTGCCCTATCCATCATATTGACTGCAATGAAGTGAATCGACTTGATCAGTCGATCCACTATTACCTATATTGCATCATTTTTGTCACACATGGGCAGTCATGTGATGAAGTCCATCGTTATCGTATCCCATTTCCATTCTGGAATTGGTAGCTTCTGCAGTAATCCACTGAGAACTTGGTGTTCTGCCTTAACAAATTGGCAAGTAGGGCATTCACATACCCATTTAGCCACGTCGCGTTTCATTCCCATCCAATGATAGCACCTCTTTAGATCTTGGTACATCTTAGTCGATCCTAGATGGATCACCAATTTTGACTGATGTGCTTCCTTAAGGATCTCTTCCCGTAATCCTTGATCATTTAGAACACACAGTCGACCATTGACCATAATTGTTAGAGAACAAGCACATTCAACAACTAGATTCACCCTGTATGAACAAGCACCTTCAACAACCTGGAACATCATGTGTGTAGGTCTGAAAACTCTACAGTCTGCAACAAGGTTGTGAGTCCTTGTTAGGTAGTCTTCAATATAAGGAGTACAAGTTCCTTAGTGTTCTGTTGCTATCATCAATCGCTTCATAATTCTCACCATAGCTTGTCTAGCAATGATCTCTAACATTGACACCATTGGCTTCTCTCGTGCCTTCACTATTGTGTTGTTGAATGACTCCACAAAATTGTTCTCCATATCTTCACAACACAGACCAACCTTATAGAAAGCCCGACACCAAGTCTCTGGCTTCTCTTTTAACACGTCTTCATACAGAACTCCGTCATACGCCATCAGGTGCTTCAAGTTTTCTTTATACTCAGCATCATTATAAGTCCATGCTAGCTTCTAAATGAAAGGCTTCATCTGTGATTTCTTGCTGTGTTTTGTATTTATGTTTGCATAAATGTGTCAGACACACATCCTATGCTCTATCTTTTGCAGCTCCACCTCCACATCTCTGATCAGACCCTGCAGCAGAAAATACATAAGAGAAGTTAAACATGGAAATCAGAGACAAGAATGAAACCATCACCATCAACCATATTCAAATCATCTTTGATTTGCTTTATAAACCACTGCAAGTTATTTGTGTTTTCTACCTGCACTATATCCCATGCCAATGGATGGATGACATTGTTACCATCTCTACCTATTGTCACTAGAAGCTGCCTTTTCATTTTTCCTCTAAGAAAACACCCATCAACTCGTATTATAGGTCTACAAGTGTGCAACCATGATTTTCTTAAAACGTCAAAATAGACATAAAACCCAGAGAACACATCAACACTTTGCTTATTCATATTAAACTCAATAAAAACACTCGAGTGAGGATTAGATTCTAAAATCTCTGCTCTGTAATCTCTTAGTCTCTCAAATTATTCATTATATTCTTTCTCTATCCTTCTTAAGGCTCTTTTCCTAGCTGCTTGTCATTGAGGCCTAGTGACTCTAACCTTCCATTTTTCGTACACCAATTCTCTTATCTTCTCCGGCATGTAGTAATTTGGCTCTTGTCTAATCTAATCTAACCACATTGTAGTCCAGACATGCACCTTTAACATCTCACATTGACCATTCTCATAACAACTATGTATAGATTTAAAATTCCTAAGACCACCACCTCCAATGAGGGGGTCTTGGAGGGATTCTTAAATTTAAAATATTATAAAATAATTAAAATAATATTATTTTTAAGAAACTCAAGAGAAAGGGGTTCTTAAATAAGAGTTTTAAGAGATGAGTTATTGCCACGTGTCAACTTTCTATTGGACACTACATTTTTTTAATTTAAAATTTAAATAAAAAATAATAATATTTTAATACTAAGAAACTTAACATGAGAATCTCCTTGTTGGAGATGCTCTAACTACCCATTTGTATGAATCTCCTCTAGTAGAAGTATAAATCCTCCAACTACATCCAGAACCTACACAATCAAATGAACGCTTGTTCTTATCATACCTAGTTTGTCGAATATTCCTACAATTCTTCAATGCGTGATCCAAGACAGTCTCTTTGAAAGCTACACTAGAGAAGAACTCTTGACTTTCAAACAAATGGCCTTCACCTCTTTGAATCTTGTGCTTCTTCGACCGAGATTCGCCTTCTTTCAACTCTTCACAACCCTCATCGTCTCCACTTTCTTCGCTTTCACTGTCAAGAACACTATCATGGCGGATTGGAGGTTCCTCAACAAAGCATTCCATAATCAAATCTCTCACGCATCTCCTCGTCCAAATCGTCGTCATTACGACCTTGATTACTCATCTCCCCTATGAATTCGACGATCTTCATAGTCGAATCCGCACAAATCGAATCCACTATTAGGGATTTAGGGTTAGTGTTCTAAAGGATTTGGAGATTTTGTTTACATAATCGAATTTGGTCGAGGGGGATTTTTAGTGGGTCTGTAATTGGGTCAAATTGCGGTTTAATTGGCCAATTACGGTTTAAATTTCTGGTTAATCACGATTACTCTTAATTTAAACTAATTACGGTTTAATTGGCTAGTTACGGTTTTGTTTACATGAATCTAATCCAACGCGGGAGGGGGGGGGAGGGGGGGGGGAACTGATTTTATAAATTCGTAGAGGAGGATATTGGTCTTTGAAATTCAAATATTTGTAAATTGATTTAGGAATACTTCTAGATACATTTAGAAATTTTAAATACTTCTGAGGAAATCTGGATCGTCGACCCGATTTATAATTTCTAACTTTGTTCAACACTGTTGTCTGCCATAAGTAAAGCCGGTGGCACTCTTTTATTTCACACTTTTGGGCCGGCCCATTTATCCTAAATTCTCAAGGTTGTGGGAACCTGATATGCCTAAGAAACTAAAGCCTGCATTACCCGATATAATTAGCTTAATATAATTGAAAGTTCTTCATGTTTTTTTATTTATATTACAACGTTAAAAGTAGGAGTCGGTATTTCGAAATTTTGGTTATATTTCAGTTATTTCAATTTTACGGTTTATTAGTGTTATAAAAACTTAAATTCTTTAAAGACTATTGAAAATTCAGTTTAATTTGATTGGGTTTTTCTCAGTTTATAGTTTTTCATAAAAAACTGA
>JAKUCM010001108.1:0-23792 GCA_023374145.1 Lepidium sativum | reverse complement strand
GAAAGCCTGTAAATCAATGAGTTGCTTTTCACCGATGATACCATATTCTTCTGCCGTACCAACCCGAAAAGCATCCAAACTCTACTTTCAATCATGCGCAGGTATGAGGCTATCTAAGGCCAATGCGTTAACTTCCTGAAGTCAAAAATTAAACTTCCAAAGCGCACACCACAAGTATTAAAGGAAAGAGTCAAACATGATCTAAATAAAACTGAAGAAGGATGCTACGGAAAATACTTGGGCTTACCAGAAGCATTTCATTGATTATTGATAGGATAAAGAGCAGGGCAGAAAGTTGGGCTAACAAATTTATGTGAGCTGCGGGCAAATATGGTTTCTTTTCATTGTATTGATACATAATATTTTGTCACAATAACACATATTTCATCACAATATTAAAATATTGTTACAAAATTGTGATGGTTTGTAAATGCTTACAATACAAATGTCACAAATGCATATAGGTAACAAAAATGTCACAATACACTTGTGACGAATGAATTTAGTAAATGTTACGAAATATAGTCACAATGATTCGTAATAAATAAAATTCGTAACAAAATTGTATATTTAAAAATCACATATTATTACTAATATTCATAGTCATAATACAATTATCACAATAGCTCAAATATTTTGTAGTGAATGTCATGCTTCATGATCCTTTTATCCTTGTGCAAAAGAATACAGTCAGTATTAACCCGTTTTTGGTGGATAACACAAAAGACAAAAAGAAAATTGATTGGATCTCATGTAAAAAGTTTCACAAAAGCAAAAAAAAAGATGGAGGACTCGGATTTAAGGACATACACAACTTTAACATCTCATTGTTGCCCATGATGGAAATGCCAACTCACTCTTCTCACAGAGTCTGAAAGGGAAATATTTTAAGGATGGAGATTTTTTGTCTTGCTTTTATCGAAAATGTTAGCTGAAGCATTACCTCTTGGGGAAAAATTAGAAATTAGAGCCTCTGTAAAGAGAATAAATATGTATACGGTTAAAAGATTTCCTTGTCGTAAACATCTTTGTGGAATAATTTTTTTTTTAGGAATCCCATTCTATGGAACCGAATATTTAATTGATGTAATGGAATGCATAACACAATCTACCCATCGTTCATGAAACCAAATTTGAGCAGAAATTGTTGCAAAAACTTCCATTTGATCATATCATAAGCCTTGCTCATATCGGTTTTAATTGTCATATAAGATCTTTGAACCGCTCTAGTCATTTTTAGGACGTGAAACATTTTCTCAACAATTAGGATATTATCTTAAATAAGTCCATCCTAAAGCAAAAGTCAAATGAGTGTCTGAAACCAGACTAGGTAACAACCTTTGAAATAAACATATAATCGACATTACATAGACTGATTGATATTCGTTCTGAAATCTTAGTCGGTCTAGTCGTTTTTAAAATCAGACAAATATTAGTCAAATTTTCATCAAGTTCAGTAAACATGTTCACCAAGTTGACCACATCCCTTAATAACACCCCAAGATTGCTAGAAAATAGTGCTTTTTTAACCTCCTCCTCTATTGTTCTAGCTAGCAGGATCTTATTCCATTCAGCAGTTATTAATGGTTCAATTCCATCAAGGGTACTCTTCATGTCATTATTACATAACGCTCGAAAGAACTTATTAAAGTATCTCACTAACTCTTCCGTTATAGTATTTTCTTTTCACCACCCATTGATTTTGAGAATCAAATAATCGGGATCCTATTCTTTGTTCGCTTTTGTTTAATTTGAGTATGAAATATTTTATACTGCATATCCCTTTTCTTAAGCCATCTATTTCGACAATTTCGCTTACAGTAAATATCCTCATCCTTATATGCTAAACTTAGGTCATAGGCAACTTCATGTACCTCATAGTAGCATGCCTCCTCTGGCCTTGCTTTTAATCTCTCCACTTTAATTTTTCCTGGGAATATATTATTCCTTTTCCATTTTGATATTTCCCTCTTAAACTGGTGATTTTATTCAAAAATTGATTCCTTCTTAGAGCATCTCCAAAAAAGACTTTTTTTTTTTGAAGTTTCCCAAACTCTATATTTGAAGTTATAAAGTGTTTCTCTCCAAAAGTAAAACTTCAAAACTTACTTTAAAACTATTTATATTTTATACAATGGTCCTTATATTTGTTACAACTAATATAAATTCATAAATTTTTTGATAAATAACTAACACATATATAAAAATATTAAAGCAATATTAATTAATAAAAACTTACATTAAAATATAAAACTACAAATAAAAATACATAATTAAATATTACATTACAAAAAATACCATATTATTCCATAAAATTATTTCCGTAATGCTCTCATATGTGATCAATTAGTGCATTTCGAAGTAAGAAATGACTCTATTTATTTTTAATTTGTAGATTACGAGCTAAAAATTGTTGAAAACGGAAATCTTCATTTTCCGCCATTTCAACCGTTGCTTCTGCCAATGATCTTGTATCTTTTATCGGTGCATTGATATCATGTTCATCTTCAATTATCATGTTATGCATTATAATGCATGCCGTCATTATATCATGCAAAATCTCCTTCTTCAAGTAACGAGATGATCCTGTTATGATAGCAAACTTCGACTAGAAGAACGCCTTCATTTTCAATCAATTTAAATACTGATGATGGCGGATCAAGTTCACGTCTTATTGGATCAAAGAAATTAAAACTCAAAAGGAAGACTACCGAAGGTAATAATATGGCTGCTGATACTTTGATATCATCAAATGAACAAATCCTTAATCTTTTAAAAGAAAGTTCAACAAGCAGGAGAAAAAGTCATGAGATGATTGAATTGCGAATGCAAAATGAAGCAAAAAGGTTAGCTTTAAAAGAAATAAAAGAGGAAAATAAAATATTGCTAAAAGACTTAGCTTCTATCGGTGATATTAATACTCGTGAGTACATTCGTTCTGAACAAGAAAGAATTGTACAAAAAGACGTCAAGAACAACAACAACAACCACCTTCGGTTACACAAAATTTGTTTGGACAATATTTTGGAAATTTTGGAGTTTCCGGAGCAAGTTTACCAGATTACTAGTGTTGTTGTAATTTTCATGTACCTTTCTAAAAGTTTTTTTTAAATTAAATTTGTTTTGTTATATTCTTGTTGTCTAATTCTACTTTTAAAATAATATAAATCTTGTTTTAATTTTTTATTTATTTTATGTGTAAAACTTAAATTTATAGAAATAAATTTAAAGATTTATGAGATATAAAAAAATTTAAAGATCAAAATGAGAAATGAGAAAATATTTAAAAATTATAAATAAAATATATAATTGTAAGGACCAAAATGCAAAAAAAAAGATGAAACTTCAAATTTGAAGTTTTGAGTAATGACACTCTATATTTGAAGTTTTACTACCCAAAACTTCAAATTTAAAGTTTTAAAGTTTCTTTTTGGAGAACAAAAAAACTCTATATTTGAAGTTATAGAGTGTATTTTGGAGATGCTCTTAGATTTGAGTACATTTTCCTATTGTTTTATCTAGATCCGGTTTACTAGTCGGTATTTTATCTAAAAATGTCAATATTGATTACTGATATGAGCCAATCATCTGAAGATACTTTATTATTATATTTGTAAATAGAGAATGTCATTTCTCATTGGCAAATGCCTTAACCAATTCACATCATATTAACGCCGCTCCATGACCAAATATTCCCTATGCAGAGAAATTCCAGAAGTCTACCATTTTGAAACATGGAGTTAAATGGTACATACGAATTTGCACTTCTCGTCCTGCCTCCTTTCTTTTCATGATTTCTAAATAGTTCATTAAAAACGCCGACTGATAAAACAATTCCATCACATTAAATCCCAAACCGGTCCATCTCTCCCAAACTTATTCCTTTAAATGTTGAATTGGTTCTCTGTAAAAAATGATGAACATTTTCTGACCCAACAAGTACAAAAATATATCTGGACATAAAATCCGATGACCAAAACTCAAACTAAAATAAACCAAAAAAGTGGAGCCAAACATGAATTGAACCCGACTAAATATCCGAATAAATCCTAAATTTATATATCCTAAAAACCGAATCCGAACTCGAATCGAGAACAGAATGGGTATCCGATTTTTTTTAATTACATAAAGGTTTTTCTAAATTTCTTTCTATTAAATCTTTTATTAATTCTAAATTTTATATAAATTTAAATAAAAATATTCGAACTCAAATTATACCTGAACGAAATCTAACCAGAAAAATAATAATAATCGAATGAGTCCAAAATCAATAGATCCAAAAGCCCAAATCATGGACCACTGTTTTTGGCTCGGAACATCGTTTACTATGGCTTGTTTCCACTATTTTCCTTTTCAGTAGTGCGTCTTCTGTTGATAGAGCATTATAAATAGCTTTCCAGATGAATAGTTTTATTTTCGATGAACACTTTGCATTCCAAACAAGTTTGGTCCAATTGAACGTTGTTATTTGAACCACTTGGTCATATCTCTGATCGGCTAGTATTAGGCTTGAATGGTATCCTGTTTGACTTTATAACTTCCATGTAGGCTAGGGATCCATATGCACTTGTCTGTTGCTCCAAAACTGCTTGGTTTAATTTTCAGAATTTCCTTTTCATCGATGGGACTGTTTCTCTGATTTTAGATGCATTTGGTGTAGGTTTGGAGGCTCGTAAGGTGTTGCTTGTGCTTCTGTTGAGAGCCGAGGTGTGTACCAGATTGAGGTGTCGCATCCATTACCAATCACTTTTGGTGATCCTTCACTAAGTTTTAGACCCATCATCACACCTCTCCAACCATGGGAGACATTTTCTTTTAAATTGCATTCTAATAGAGGTGAGTGGGGAGAGTATTTTCCAATAACCACCTGAGCATATAGACAATTAGGTTCTTGTAGAATGTGCTAGCTTAACTTTGCTAGGAGTGCTATGTTGAAAACATGGATATCTCTAAATCCTAATCCTCCATTTTTCTTCCTTTTTGCTAACTTCTTCCACGATAGCCAACACATGCTCTTTGTCTCAGGATTGGAATCCCACCAAAAATTGGTTAAAGTTGATTGGATTCTTGTAATTAAGCTGGCCAGGAACTTGAAACAACTCATAGATTAAGCATGTACCTTTGCCATAATTCACCATCACCAGTTTCCCTACGTGGGATAACCTCTTTGTTGTCCTGCTCTTTGCTATTTGTTTGATACGTTACACAATCTGATTAAACATATCATTTTTCTTTATATCAAACATTTCAAGGAGGCCTAGACACCTGCCGTTTTCGCCTTCACTTTGGATTCCCGACAGTGCTTTTACCATGGTTTTAGTACCTTGAGGTGTCTTTGTTGAAAATGTAATATCATATTTTTCTTTGTTTATTTTCTGGCCCGAAGCTGATTCATAATCTTTACGTATACCCTTCAGGTTGTTTCAGCTTGCATCAGCAGATCGACAAAAGAATATGGTGTCATCAACAAATAGCAGTTGGTTGATGCATGGGCTCATCTTTGCAACTTGAAATCCTTTTAATGTACCTTCTTCATTAGCTTTTTGGCATAAACCAGTATATCTGCTACCACATATATTTCCGGGTAAATTATATGTTAACACGTAATCTTTGTAAACTTTTACATTCAAAATATAGTTTTGTAATCAGATATAAATGCTAGGGTATGATTAACGAAAAAACTCTAAATTCACACTACAACATATATGAGCTATTGTGACAGTTGTATTTTGACTGGATATTAGTAATAATTTGTGATGTTTTGTATACATTTTTGTTACCAATCATTTGAACTCTATTCCGTAACAATATGTGACAAAATTGTTAGTAGATTTATTAGTCATAAGTATATTGTAATGGTTTTGTTACTAATATGCATTTGTGACGCTTGTATTGTAACCATTTATAAATCGTCACAATTTCGTAACATTCATATATTTACATTGTCACGAAATGTTATGTATCAGTACAAATTTTTTCTTGTAGTGTCATCCCTAAGTTTCACTTGCCTTTACCATAGTGAATTTCAAATTCAGATCTTAGTTTTACAAATAAATCTCACTCTCTACCATCTGATTCATCTTCGTTTAATTGAGCTATAGGAGCCACCACGATTTCTTCACAACGTGACAAAGAAGAGGTGGGAAGAGAAGAACAAAATGTGAGAATGAAGGAAATAAGTGAAACTGAGAAAGAAATGGTGTAGGTGAAAAAGAACGTGAGAGAAAAGTGTTGGGAAGGAGAAAGAGATTGAGAGAGAAAAAGAGGAGAAGAGGGAGAGAGAGTGAGATGAGAAGATATAGACAGAATTGTACTAGTTAGAGAAAATAGTAACTTATTAATTAAAGGTATTGAGATCATCTAATTAAGATAAGTTTTGTGTATATCTACTGCAAATTCTCTACTTTAAAAGTATCCTCAAAAAGGATGGTGAATTATGGCAAAGGTACGTCTCCTCAAAAGACTTGGTGAAGTCTTTAAATTATCATTCTCCCCTCAAGCTTAAAGAATGATTAATGCATTATAACATTTTCCTTTCCATTTTGATAGGATCTTTTTATTGGTCATATAAGGAAAAAGTGTGGTGCAAGAAATCCAAGAAAAAGAAGAAGTGGGCGTAAGGAAAAGGAGATGGGCCGAGAGAAATAGGCCGAGGAACACGGCCTGGACGAGAGGAGGCCTGGACGAGACGGACCGAGATGCAAAGGAAGACGCGAGATGGGCCGAGAGGCATCTCGGCCTAGGACGCGAGACGGGCCGAGAAGCATCTTGGCCTGGGGCGAGAGATGGGCTGAGCTCGGTCAAAAATTGGGTCGAGTGAAGCCTCGAACTCGGACGCATCCTACCCACCAATCCGTACGGAGGACGCGTGCATCCCGAGGAGACGTGTGCATTCCGAGAAGCTTCAATCGCGGGTCTCTTGGGACATGAGCAAGGAGAGCGACGTCTAAAGGATGGTGGGGACCACTTCTACTCCTAGGACTGCCAACAACCCAGCCGTAACCGCAGGAAGCCGTTGAAGACACAGAGGGCCCACTAGGACGCCTGCGACCCTCACCTACCTGCGGGACCACACGCAACTACCCGCGGGACCACAAGCTGCCCAGGACCACTCCTTCCAACGGTCTTCTACACCTCCAACGGCTAGTGTGATATTTTGGAGGGCTTCTTCACCTCTTTTACCATATATATATGTGTGTGTATTGTAGTGAAACAATTTATGGATTTTTAATCAAGTAAAAATGCATGATTCTCTTCATTCTCTTACAATCCTCTATACATTAATTCTTCAAGTCACTCTTAGAGTTTCTTAATCTTATATTCTTATATTCTTACATGGTATCAGAGCAACAAAGATCGTAATCTCATTCTATTCTTGGTTCATTAATCTTTTATTCTCAAAAATTCTCTTCAAAACCGAAAAACTTGTAAACCAGCAAAATCACCATGGAATCCAAAAAAGGGGCGTGCATAGCAGCAAATCTTAAGGGGCCTAACTATATGCTATGGTCAAGAACTGCAAGGATGATCTAGTGTAGTCGTGGGCTATGGAGTCATATAGAGCCACCAAAAGAAAAAGTCGTAAATGTCGCCGATAAAGGGAAAGGAAAGGAGGGTACCTCCGACTTGGTGATGGTTGATCAAGATAAATGTTTTCAAGAAGACCAAACGGTAATGGCTATTATAACCGCCTCTCTTGATCCTCATCTCCTCGAATCTTACCTTTTTTGTGAAACCGCCAAAGAACTTTGGGATACTCTCAAGAGGGTATATGCAAATGTCTCCAATCTCACTAGAGTATTTGGAGTAAAAAGAGCTCTTAACACACTAAGCCAAGAAGACATGGAGTTTGAAGATTACTTTGGGAAGCTAAGAGCCCTTTGGGCGGAGCATGAAATGTTGAGACCAAGTACAATGGATCCCCTTGTGCAAAATGAGAGAAAGGAAAAAGACAAAGTATTTGGGCTACTTGGGGGTTTACATACAATGACCTTGTCAAGTCTATACTAAGGGAAAAGAAGCTTCCAACGGTGGATGAAGTGTGTGCTCAAGTGCAAAGGGAGCAAGGAAATGTTTGGGCTTATTAATATCAAAAAGGATTTAATCACCGCTCACAAGGTAACATACAAAAACGAAGATAAGAGGAGTATGGTGTGTGAGCATTGCAAAAAGAAAGGACATACAAGGGAGAAATGCTGGATCCTTAACCCCCATCTTAAACCAAACAAATGGAAGGAACAAAGGGCAAATATAGCACAAGAAAACGATGTGGAAGAAGAACCGGCGGCCAACTCTAAAACCGGAGGAGGAGCTATGGCAATGAGTGTGAAATCCCATGGTGCAATTGTAAGGAGGTCGGATCTTGATGAGATCATCCAAGCTATTGCTAACTTAAAGGATTCTGGTATCTCTAATCTCTCTAAAACTTATATAAATTCCAATTCCTTAGTTATTGATTCCGGTGCTTCACACCACATGATAAGCAATCCTAGGATGATTAAGAATATACAACCAACCATAGGGAATGTTATTGTGGCTAGTGGTGAAAAAGTCCCAATCAATGGAATAGGAGATATAGAAGTATTTAATAGGAGAACAAAAGCCTTTTATATGCCAAAATTCACATCGAATCTCCTATCGGTTAATAAAACCACTTCCGACTTAAATTGTTATGCTATATTTGGCCCTAACCATGTACAATTTCAGGATATTGAGAGTGGAAAAACACTTGGAGGAGGAAAGACCAAAGATGGGTTATATGTACTAGAAGAAAAATCATTTCCAAGTGATTCACATTACGTTTCCGTTAGCAATTTAGACTCTAATGTTGGTTCATGTTTTAATTCCGTTTGGCATGCTAGATTGGGTCATCCCCATTCTAGAGCCTTAAATTTAATTTTGCCTAAAAACTCTTTTGATCATAGTAAATTTGAGGCTTGTATTTTAATAAAACATTGCAAGTCTATTTTTCCGAAATCTAGTACTCTTTATGCAAATTGCTTTGATATAATTCACTCGGATGTTTGATCATATCCTTGTTCCTCTAGAGATAACCTAAGATATTTTGTGACTTTCATTGATGAAAAATCAAAATATACGTGGGTTACCTTAATGGCCTCTAAGGATCGAGTTTTTGATGCCTTTATTAATTTTCAAAATTATGTAACTAACCAATTCAATTGAAAAATAAAGGTACTTAGATCGGATAATGGGGGCGAATATACAAGCGCCAAGTTTAAAGATCACTTGAACAAATGTGGCATAATTCACCAAACAAGTTTTCCACACACACCACAATAAAGTGGTGTGGCGGAAAGGAAAAACCGACATCTTATGGAAACTTCAAGGCCCATGATGTACCATATGAAGGATCCTAAAAGATATTGGGGAGATGCTGTATTAATGGCATGCTACCTCATCAATCGGCTTCCAACCAAAATCTTACAAGATGTGTCACCATTTGAGGTACTTAATGGCACAAAACCCTTCATTGAACACTTGAGAGTACTTGGATGTGTGTGTTATGTCTTAATTCCAGGAGAACTACGCAATAAAATTGATGCCAAAAGTACCAAATGTATGTTCCTTGGATACTCATCCACATAAAAAAGCTACAAGTGCTTCGATCCAACAAACCAACGCCTCTATGTCTCTCGGGATGTGAAATTTGTAGAAGACAAAGGCTACTTTGAGAAAACAAATTGGGACGAACTCAAGGATCTCACTAACATGTCTCAAGATAGGAACGAGAGTCTTCACATGCTCCTCCAACAAGTTAGTGACATTACTCCCGTTCCAAAAGACGTTGATGTTGAACTTGAGCCAACAATGTCAATTCTCGAAGACGTTGAAGAACAATCATCCCCTCGTCCCTCTCCGGAAAAAAATCTAGCTCAACCTTCTAGTCCAAGTAATCACCTGGAAATTCCACTAAGGCGTAGTACTCGTCCACGCAAAGACTCTTCACAATGTATAAAATCTCGTTTTTGCTACAATGTGAGATCCGAGACACATCCTACTCAAAAGGTATGTTCTCTTGACCTTGTTCCCTCTTATCATAGAGTGTTTCTTGGAAAAATTGAGCTTGAACAGATCCCGAAGAGTTATGATGAGGCCAAAACCCGTAAAGAATGGAGAGATGCAATTGCGGATGAATGCAATGCAATGGAAAAGAACCATACTTGGGATCCGGTGGAGCTACCTCCGGGAAAACGAGCTGTCACCTCCCGATGGATATTCACCATAAAGTAAAAAAGTGATGGGATTATTGATCACTAAAAATGCCGCTTAGTGGCAAGAGGTTTCACATAAACCTATGGGCAAAACTACACCGACACATTTGCACCCGTTGCAAAACTCCATACGGTAAGAGTGGTTCTCTCTTTGGCTACAAATTTAGATTGGGAACTATAGCAAATGGATGTCAAGAATGAATTCTTGCAAGGAGAACTTGAGGATGAAGTATATATGCATCCACCTCCCGGCCTAGAAGGCATGGTAAGACCCGAGGAAGTACTCTGCCTTCGAAAAGCCATCTATGAGCTTAAGCAATCTCGTTGGGCTTGGTACCATAAGCTAAGCTTTATCCTTAGAGATCGTGGCTTTCACAAATCGGAATTGGACCATACACTCTTTGTCTCCAGTGGCCCGAATGGGATCATCGTGGTTCTTATCTACGTGGATGACTTGATCATTACCGCAAATGACAAGGACGGTATTTCTTCGACTAAGAATTATCTAAAGAGTGTATTTGATATTAAAGGCCTTGGGGAACTAAAGTATTTCTAGGGATTTAAGTATGTCGCTCTTCGGAGGGTCTATTTCTTTCTCAATGAAAGTACACTCTTGATTTACTTGGTGAAATAGGAGATTTAGGTTCTAAGGTTGCTACTACACCACTTGAGGACGGCTACAAGGTCAGTCGAAAGGGGGAGAAAAACGATGAACCATACAAGGATGCACCTCAATACCAAAGACTCGTGGGAAAACTCATCTACTTGACAATTACAAGACCGGATATATGCTATACGGTGAACCAAGTGAGTCAACATATGCAAAACCCTTCATTGCACCATTGGAGCATTATGGAAAAGATTCCCTGGTACTTAAGAAGCAGTCAAGATCGTGGCATTTGGATGGGAAAGAACAACACTACCGAAATTGTTGGATATTGTGATGCGGATTGGGCCGGTGATCGGAATGACCGAAAGTCGACTACCGGGTATTGTACTTTTATTGGGGGAAACTTGGTGACATGGAAGACTAAGAACAAAAGGTGGTGTCGTGCTCTAGTGCCGAAGCATAATACCAAGCTATGAGAAAACTTACAAGTGAGCTCACATGGCTAAAGACACTCCTTAAGGATCTTGGTATTGACTCACCAAAACCAATCACAATGCATTGTGACAACCAAGCAGCAATCCACATTGCTTCCAATTCCGTGTTTCATAAGATGACCAAACACATCGAGATCGATTGTCACAAACTCCAGGAGAAAATCAAAGAAGGAATTACTCTCCCATGCTACACCAAAAATGAAGACCAACTAGCGGATATTTTTACAAAAAGCGCAAGTCTAAGAGTTTGTGATCACATTTATCCCAAACTAGGACTTGTGGATCTTCCGAAAAAATGATCAAAGGTCCTCTCTCTCATAAATCTCACACTTTTTTTCCCTTAGAAGACTTTTGTCCCAAGAGGTTTTATGTCTAAGGTTTTTAATGAGGTGGGGTCTATGAGACATCCAAGCTTAACCTTGATAAAATTATGGTTAAATTTGAGGGGGAGTATTGGTCATATAAGGAAAAAGTGTGGTGCAAGAAATCCAAGAAGAAGAAGAAGTGGGGCGCAAGGAAAAGGAGATGGGGCAAGAGAAATAGGCCGAGGAACACGGCCTGGACGAGAGGAGGCCTGGACGAGACGGGCCGAGATGCAAAGGAGAGAAGGCCTGGACGAGACGGGCCGAGATGCAAAGGAAGACGCGAGATGGGCCGAGAGGCATCTCGGTCTAGGACGCGAGACGGGCCGAGAAGCATCTTGGCCTGGGACGAGAGATGGGCTGAGCTGGGTCAAACATTAGATCGAGTGAAACCTCAAACTCGGACACAGCCTACCCACCAATCCGTATGGAGGACGCGTGCATCCCGAGGAGACACGTGCATCCTGAGAAGCTTCAATCGCGGGTCGCTTGGGACATGAGCAAGGAGAGCGACGTCTAAAGGATGGTGGGGACCACTTATACTCCTAGGACTGCCAACAACCCAGCCGTAACCGCAGGAAGCCGTTGAAGACGCAAAGGGCCCACCAGGACGCCTGCGACCCTCACCTACCCGCGAGACCACACACAATTACCTGCGGGACCACAAGCCGCCCGGGACCACTCCTTCCAACGGTCTTCTACACCTCCAACGGCTAGTGTGATATTTTGGAGGACTTCTTCACCTCTTTTACCATATATATATATATGTGTATTGTAATGAAACAATTTATAGATTTTTAATCAAATAAAAATGCATTATTCTCTTCATTCTCTTACAATCCTCTATATATTAATTCTTGAAGACACTCTTAGAGTTTCTTAATCTTATATTCTTATATTCTTACACTTTTAATGAAAACCTTTGCGTGCTTCTTTTTCATAAATTTTCAAAAGGAAGAGACTTACCACGAAATTACATAGGAAAAAAAAAAGAAAATACAGAGAAGATATGTAGCTTCAATTTCAACAATCCCAAAATCGCCACTTCTTTCTGCAACTCTCTACTCATAACACAATCATGGAAGATTTTCTGATCGAAACGAGTGAGTTACTTGCATCTTTCATGATGTCCACTCCAATATTTTCCGATTCTTGGAGTTCGTGCGAAGCCGCGAATCGTGCCGGAAGTATTCAGATCCAGCATATCTTGGGGGCTTGAAAGCCGCTGGTGATAGGCTTTTTCCAGCCTTAGCCTCCGAAGACCCTCCGCCTAAGGTCGACGAAGCCTTACTCAAATTATTCCTACAATCGAAGGTTTGTTTTCTCTTCTTTATATACTTTAATTAATATATACATATACACGCAGATATCACAACATTATAAATATTTTCTTAATTTTAATTTCTTCAAGAAACTTGGATTTTTGACATAAAAAATACAAATTTAATGATTGCTTTGCTTTGATTAAATTGACTCCATTGTACATTGGTTGTAATTAGATTGGTAGAGCAAAAATGTAAACCAATTAGAGTAAGCATTTATTGTTTTGTTTTTATTTTGGTTCGCCCTGAAATTGTGTACAAAACTTATTAGTCCTAGATTTGATTTATAGAGATTTCAGACTGTGTAAGTCCAAAAGAGAAACTGCTTTTGGTTATAGCTAGATCATGGTTGAAAAGTTACTCACCAGATATTCGGTCCGAACCTAACCAAACAGTTCGGTTTATTCGGTCCGAACCTAGTGAGTTTACAATATATTAATTTCGAATTAAACCAAAAATTATTTCGGTTTGGTTATTTTAATTTTTTTCTTGGTTCGGGTTTTTCGGTTTGGTTAATTCGGGTTAATTTTTTTGGGTTTTTTGTTGAAAACATACAAAAATTCAGTTTGAAAAATATATTTTTGGATTTTTTTGACCAAACCGATAACCGAATTCAAAAATAAATGAATTCCAATCGGTTTTTGTGATAAAACCGAAATTGGACCGAAAACTAAAATTTTCAGTTCCATCGGTTCGGTCCAATTCAGTTAATTCCGAAGGCCTATGCCTAAGATATTGTCTCATCGGAGTCATTTTTCCCTCCAACTCCTCTTCTTCTACACGAAGATGTGATCATCCGAGTGGTGATTCAATGATGGTGATCGAAGATTTTTGGGATCATACTAGTAACTCTTTGTACATTTATATGTACACGTTTAATGGGTTGGATCTTATAATTCTGATTCGATTTTAGTTTAAACATTTAATTGTCTAATTAGTCTCTACATAGGTTTGACGAAAAAATGGAAAAAAAAATCTTTTAATAGGTTTACATTAATAGAAGAAAGACTTTAGTCAGAAGGAAGTTCATCTTTTTTTTTTTTGAGGTTGTTAAATCAAGTAGCCTATAATCAGTTTCATTCTTGTTATCTTGATTTATAAACGATTTACCGTAACCTCATTCTAGAAATACGTAATCCTGTTATTTTTTCTATTTAATCTAGACACCGGGTAGTAAGTTTGAATATCACTTTTCTTTGTTGAAAAACTTAAGTTATGGATCAAAATTTATGTATCGTGACTTGTTGATAAAAAAGATCTCTAATTTGGTTTAACAAAAAAAGTCTTTAAACCGGTTTACATAAACAGAGGAAGTTAATTTGTTTTCTTTAGTGTATAAAACTAAGTAACTTACAATCAGTTACGTTCTTCTTAATCTTGATTAAATCAACGCACAGATTAAAGAAGGATTGGAATTGGAATTGGTAGGAAGAAAGCTGGTGGTCTTAACCGGCCATTCAACCGGCGGCGCATTGGCCGCTCTCACCGCACTTAGCCTCCTTTCCTCTCAACCTCCTCCACTGCCATTCCACCTCCTCTGTGTCACTTTTGGCTCTCCTTTGCTCGGAAACCAATCTCTCTCTTCCTCTGTTGCGCTATCACGTTTTGGACACAATTTCTGCCACGTTCTCTCTATCCACGATCACATTCCTAGAACCACAAGTGAACACTTCTGGCCCTTTGGAACCTATCTCCTCTGTTCCGACAATGGAGGTGTCTGTTTAGACAACGCTGAATCTGTTCGTCGGATGTTTCAAATGCTCAACACGACAAGAACTCCAAACATTGAGGAACATCAAAGGTACGGACATTATGTGCTCACACTTTCTCATCAGTTTCTCAAATCAAGAAGCTTCCTTTATGGGAATATTCCCGAAAATAGCTACGAAGCTGGTGTAGCATTAGCAGTAGAATCTTTAGGATTCTCAAATGATGAGCCAATTGGTGTATCAGTCAAGGCATGCATAGAAAGAGCTGCACGAATTGGTCGAGCTCCGATTGAGAGAGCTGCCCCTTTGGCTAATGAACTTGCCAGTGTCTTGCCAGCGAGACTTGAGATTCAATGGTATAAAGATCGTTACGACGAATCAGCAGAGCAACTAGGGTACAGCGATTTCTTTAAAAGATATTCGTCGAAAAGAGACTTCAAGGTGAACATGAGTCGCAAAAGACTAGCTATATTTTGGGACAAAGTCTTAATACAAATGGTGGAGAAGAATGAATTACCTTATGATTTTTATTTAGGGAAGAAATGGGTTTATGCATCTCAATTTTATCAGCTTTTAGCTGAGCCACTTGACATTGCAGATTTCTATAGAAACAGAGATCCAAGGACTCGTGGACATTACTTAGATGCAGGGAATAGACCCAAAAGGTATCAGGTGATTGATAAATATTGGAAACAAGCTGGAAACTCTGACAAGTAGGGATGTGATGTTGGGTTAAAAAACTCGGCCCGACCTAAACCCAAAATAAATCCGTCCAGAGAAAACTCAAAATAAAAAAAACCCAATAAGATTTAAAGTGTTATAAGACTACCAAAAAAACCTAGTAATATATGGGTTTTATATGGGTACCCACATAAAAGAGAAAAAATTACAATAGTAGAGATATTTCAAAATAGTAGAGAGTAGAAAAAGAGTAAAAAATAAGAGAGGGAGTAAAAAGAGGAGAGAGTAAAAAAGATGAGAGAGAGTAAAAAGAGAGAATAAAAAGAGGAGAGAGTGTAAAAAAGAGGAGAGAAAGAGTAAAAAAGAAAAATGTAAATAAAAAGGAGAGAGAGGGAAAAAGAGGTGAGAAAGTAAAAAAAAAAAAAGAGAATAAAATTTTAAAAATAAGAGAGAGTAAAAAAGAAGAGAGAGAGTAAAAAAATGAGAAAAAGTAAAAAAGATGAGAGAGAATAAAAAATGAGAGAAAGTAAAAAAGAAGAGAGATTAAAAAGAGGAGAGAGAATAAAAAACGGGAAGAGAGTAAAAAGAGGATAGAGAACAAAAAATAGGAGACAGAACTAAAAAGTGGAGAGTAGGAAAAATAGGAGATAAAGCAAAGAGAGAGAGAGTAAAAAGAGGAGAAAGAGTAATAAAAGAGGAGAGAAAGTTAAAAATGAGAGGGTAAAAAAAATAGTAAAAAATATGAGAGAAAATAAAAAAAAACAGAGAAAAAGTTAAAATAATATAAATAGTAAAAATAAGTAATAAAAGTAAAAATTGGACAGAGTAAAAAAGAAGATAAAAAGTTAAAAAAGTTTGGAACATATAATAATAGCTCAGTGGGTACCAGTTACCCAATGAGTATACCCGAAAAAAACTCATTTATTATGGGTAATACTCTATTTAAACCCGCTTATTTTTTTTATTGATATAAGACTTTGGCCTTTGATTTTTTCTGGGTTCTGGGTACCCAATGGGTAAAAACTCACTTGTACATCTCTACTAACAAGTTTGTGAGAAGCAGATATGCAAGCACAACTCAAGCTACTTGTTTTTGGGCTAAGCTTAGGAAGCAAAAGAATATTTGGATGAGGTGGGAAGGGAGAATATTGATGCTCAGAGACGATCTTCGTTATCGGAAAAGATTTTCTGGTTTGAGAGTTATGCTGTTACATTGTGGCAGAATAAGGAACTTTCTAAAGATGTTTTAGCTAAGAACTCGAGTTACAGAAGATGGCGGCAACATTTGAAAGAGGTCAAGCTCAGAATGGGACATGGAAATGGAATTGAGATGATTGCTGATGAGAATTATGCAATGGAGACTTAGCAGAATTAATAGCAACTCTAATGTATGATCTACTAAATAAAAATCTGTATAATTATTGTTGTTGATCCTGTCTATGCAAAACATTTTAATGTACGTTAGAGTTCAATAAGTTCTACAAGAATTTTTTTTCTAAATGCAGAGCTATACTACAGTGGTGATCTAACTTCTACATGTTGCATAATGTAAGCTAATTAATTTTCATGAAATTTATAAAAATTATAGAGTAAAACGTAAGACCCACATAGGATTCTTGGAGATTGCTATAATGCACATGATCCAAGAAGCTCTTTTTCCCATTCAGATTTTCCTTTCCAAGCTTCCTTTCTTTGTGGGTAAATAATCAAACAAATTCAAGTCAAAGTATACAAATAGAGACAGTTCTGGTTCCTCAAACTTGTGCTCTCTTGTTTTACATTCTCATTCCTTATTTTCTATTCATAGATCGCTACGGATACCTTAAATACCATTTTCACACTTTAGATGATCCGTCTATATGTTATACCAATGGTTAAATGTTTATTTATGTAATTTTATTTCGTTTGATATTTCACTTATGTGTGATAATATCCAAAAATTAAAAAGTTTGACTTATAAGTCAGAATTTATTTATCAAGTTGTTAAGAAAAAGTGATAATGTGACTTTTTAGCAAACACTTTTGTTATTTTGTTAACATTGGGTCCCATTAACCAAATTCCTACATAATATAGGCAATGAGACTCGATCTATTAGTGAACTTACCATCTACCACTACACTAAAAACTACTCACAACACCTTTGTTAAATAGTTAAATATTTGTTTTTACATTTACTTCTTCTTTGATTACAAATTGCATAATATTGATTCCTATCGAATTTTGCAGATAATGATAAAAAATATTAATGCGATTTTACATTAGTATACGTATATTATATATAAGTAAAATAGGAAAATAGTAATCGTGCAAGCTCCATCAACTAAGCCGTATAAATAGCTTAATGTACACCCAAGAACCCAACTCTCCGAAGAGGCCATAGGCTTCTTAGTTCGCTTCGAAACAATCTCCAAGACGATCTATTAAATTACCTATTTTCTCATGATGAAAGAGACAAATTTTGGTATTTAAATTATATATCAAAGATTCAAAACCCTTAATCTTGTCGCCTCCAAGAAGCAACAGTAAGTGCACACTTACGAGGCATTTGCTCCCCAACACTTCCTCCACTCTTTAGCCTCCACGTAGCACACTCTCTCCACATGCACAAACTCAAACACAACATTCATGCATGCGTATATAATACATTCTTATTCCTACAGAAGAGATAGAGATATGGAGAGAACAGAGGCCATAACGTCATCGTTTATATGGCGGCCAAACGCAAACGCAGAGATAACGCCGAGCTGTCCACGATGTGGATCTTCCAACACAAAGTTCTGTTACTACAACAACTATAGTCTCACTCAGCCTCGTTACTTCTGCAAAGGTTGTCGTAGATACTGGACTAAAGGTGGGTCTCTCCGGAATGTTCCTGTAGGTGGTGGCTGCCGAAAATCGCGGCGGCCTAAATCCTCTTCTAGTAATACCAGTAAAACCAATTTATCCACAAATTCTGGTAGCTCCAATGGTGGTTCACCAAGCATTGATCTTGCTCTTGTTTATGCAAATTTCTTGAATCCAAAATCACAACAAAACTGTGATTTAGCAACCACAACAGATTTTCTTGTCGATAATCCTACTGGAGTTTCGATGGAACCCTCATGGAATATGGACATCAATAATGGTCGTCATAATCATCATTATGATCATCAAGTGGAACACATTGTGGAGGAATGTGGTTATAATGGGTTGCCTCCATTTCCTGGTGAAGAGCTCCTTTCTTTAGACACTAATGGTGTTTGGTCTGATGCTTTGTTGATTGGTCAAAACCATGTAGATGTTGGTGTGACTCCGGTTCAGGCTGTGGAGGAACCGGTGGTTCACTTCGCTGACGAATCCAACGACTCCACCAACCTCTTGTTTGGAAGCTGGAGCCCTTTTGATTTCTCAGCAAATGGATGATCCTTTTATATATTTGCATATAATTTTTTATATGAGTCTTTATTATTGTACCTATTATACATATGATATACACAATCATAAAAAATCTTATGGATCATTTCATGTAATTAAGAGAATCGATAATTTAAGTACAGAATTAAGACTATTAGATTTTTTTTTGCTGTGAGTGATTTTGAACCTATATGATATTGCTTTAATTAGTCGTTTTCAGGATTTGCAAGAAGCCCACGTGGGAAGTCTTTGTCTTTGGATTCGATAGAGATTTGCTTGTTACGAACTTGGACTTGTAATTCACAGAAAGTGAGATGCACGTGTGAGCCATGTTATAATTTCTGGCCGGCCAATGTGTATGTAAATCCTACTCCAAAAGGGAGCGTCAGAGAAAGAGCATATTTGTTCCTATTCTTCGTTTAACACTTTCAACACAATTAAAAACTAACATTTGCAAATGGGAATATATTAACCATTGCATTTTTATAGTATATGTGTATATCATACAAATTTTAAATTGATAATGAAAATATTAACAACAAGACAATCACGTCTTTAACCAACCTGACTTGCTTTAAAGGTTAAGAATTCATATAAATTTTTTTTTCTCTAGTTGCAAACAAATTTTTGATTTAGATCTTTATGGATTCTAAAAGTCAGTTTGGATTTCGATTTAGGATTCTTTAGCTGTAATTTTGTTGTTGTTGGTATAATCTTATGTACTTTGTGATTTATAACTTTATTTTTTTTGCTAAGATTATCACAAGATTTATTTGTTTGGTAGAAGATTTATAACAACTTAATATTTTAGCCGGTTTAACTTTTGCTTTATTACAGATTAATCCATCTAACAAGTGAAACCTAATTCTATATTTTTGAAAAATAAAGGATATTATATTATGAGTTTCCAACTCAAAACAAACTGACAATGAGTGAAGAAATTCATATCTTATATAATGTAGTCTAGAATTCCCTTTTTTCCAGTATGAAATATTCTTAGCGGCCCCCATGCCTCTTGAGATGTGGGTGAATATTAGTTCAATACCTACAATATCATAGATACCACAATTAGACTGTTTACATTTGTTAGGTAATTCTTATGAGCAAGACCAGCCAAAAGGAAATGTCTCAAGAACAAATAAAGATCCTTACCACAACACCTACCTTTTCATCAACATTTTATTGTGTCTAATTTTCATAAAGGTAGATTTAATTACGGAATATTCATAAACTCGTGTGTATATATTAGAGAACTTTGTAAAGGATATGAATATCTACTCATAATGACTCAAATCATTTATTTACGGAAACTACCTTATGTATAATACCTAGACCTATGAGTACTTTTGTATATATTCTCCTCTGTAAATCATTATCAATATACAAAATTATTACCCTCTTACATGGTATCAAAGCGGGCTACAATCGTAGCCACCACACTTCTCTTTTTGTATTTCTCTGTCTTTCTCTCCTAACGTCACCTACATCAGTTGAAACCATTGATAGCACTCAAACTATTATCATTCATGTCAATAGGACGCATTTTGCAAAACTCATAGCTCAGATGGAGTTTCCAGATCCATTATTTTCTCGATGGGTATGTTCTCTCCGGTCATCTCACCAATGTTCCTCTGTCGACACTCACCGCAGATCGTGTGACAAACGGTTAATCCTCTTCACGCTCTTTGGATCCGCTAAGACAAGTTGTTGTACACCAATCTTCTCGGTGCAATATCTCTTTTCATTCAACCTTCTTCTCTTTAGGACTCAAACTATAGCCAAGATTTGGGGAAACCCTGGCCACTACCTTGCTAAACCAAGTTGTGGCCATATAAAGCAACTCAAACTGCAAATTAAAAACTGCCACAAAGGGACAAGAACCATTGATGAGTATCTGCAGGGTCTAACAACTCGTTTTGATCAGTTGGCTATCCTAGGCAAGCCAATTGATGTTGAAGATCAAATGGAGCACGTTCTGGAAGGCATGTCCGAAGATTACAATGGATCAAATCTAAAGTTGTGACACTCCTCCTCCTCTTGCAAAAGTCCATGAAAGGTTGCTGAATCATGAAGCCAAGCTCTTGGTTCTATTATCCACATCAACTGCAGCACCTGTTACAACAAACATGACCAACACTAAGCCTCGTAACAACTGCAACAACAACTCACGCAACTGACATCAAAACTAGCCCTAGACATAGTGGGAAAAGGGACGGGAAATCACGGGTACAGGTTGGGAACAGTTAATCTGTGAAATTAGATTTACTTCCCTAACAATTTCCATTACACAACGGAACATGAATTTTGGGGACCGGAAACGGTACAAGAATTTTGAGACTGAAAATTTACTTCCTGAACTATTCTCAAAGTCTTACTAAATCAAGAAATTGTGTTACATATACAGAAAATAATTTTGGAATAAGAGTAATACAAAAAATTAAAAAATTATTATAAATTATATAATAAATATAACGAAAATAACAATGTATGCAAGATATATTAATGTTCAATATATAAAAAGTACAAAATTACAGTGTTAGAATTTGTAATTAAGTAAGCAACATTACCATTTTTTACCAAAAATAGTAATATATCCATATTGAATAGTTTGTATTCATTGTAAGATTGTGAAAACTTAAGTCAAATATTGTTATGAGATTAATCTTAATTACTTTAAACATATATAATATTTAAATATAATATATTTTGACATTTCGTTAACATAAACAAATACCCGATGGAAATTCAGGGTATTCGCGAACCCATTCATGACCATTTCTCTTACCCGTATGGATAATATTTTTGGATCCGAACGGAAAATTAGAATTTTCCAGTCCTGAAAAGTACAGGAATTACAGGCAAGAGCGGGACGAGAATCCTGGTATGCCCAGGGCTAAGCAAAACCCACATCAACAATACAACAAAAATTACACTCCCAATAATACCTCTACTTGGCAACAAAACTCTTACAACAATGTAAGATTCAAATCGGACAATCAGGACCAAAGAAGGTAACAAAGGAAGTGTTAAATCAGTAGTGTTTTTGGTCACAATGCAAGAAGGTGTCCTCAACAGACAACAATGCTCAGTCGTTAGTTTATCCACCATGGTAGCCACATGACAATCTTGCTCTTGGTGCAACTGCCTCACCACCATGGCTCATAGATAATGGAGAAACTCACCACATGATGAGTGACCTCCATGCCATTACCAATCCACAGTTGTACAACGATGGAGATATTGTAGCTATTGGTGATGGTTCAAAGCTCTTCATCACTCACACTGGTTCACTAACACTTTCTTATTCTCGCAAAAACATTAAGCTAAATGTAGTTTTATGTGTTTTTGATATACATCATAATCTTTTCTTCATATGTCGATTGTGTAATTTTAACATCTGAGTGAAATTCTTTCCTTCTTATTTTCAGGTGAAAAATCTCAGTTCATGGGTGCCATTGCTCTACGACAAGACTAGGAACGAAATATATGAGTGGAAGGCTTATCCCATATGTTCCCTCACTGCAACCACCAAACCACAACCACCAGCTAAAAATTGGCATAACTATCTCGATCACCCTGCTCCACAAGTTCTAAACACCATAGTCTCTTGTTTCTCATTAGCATGTACTGCATCTAAATGGCCATGACCATGGAGTAACCTCTTGGATTCATAAACCATGACCATCCCAACTATGTTTGTCGGCTTAATAAAGCCATATAAGGCCTCAAACAAGTCCCAAGGGCATGGTACACGGAACTACGCATGTTTCTATTGTCAATTGGCTTCAACAACTCTCTTGCGGATCCATCCATTTGCTAGTTTATGTGGATGGCATTTTGGTTACAGGAAACTTGAAACTAGACGTACACTAAATCTAACATCTACTAGCTGAGCATTTCTCAATGAACGAATCAGAGGATCTGAATTATTTCCTTGATGTTGAAGCCCACAAAACCACCAATGAACTGCATCTGTCACAGAGAAAGTACAATATTGATCTCCTTCACAAATACAATATGCTTGATGCCATACTTGTGGAGAAACCAATGCCTTTTTCGCCAAAACTTCATCTCAATTCAGGCACATCTATGGCTAATCTGACAGAGTACCGACGTCTGGTTGGAAGTCATCAATATCTTGTTTTCACCAAAGTGAATATCAGTTACTCAGTTAATCGGTTATCCCAATTTATGCATAGACTTACCTCATATTACTGTAAGCCGCAAAAAGAATCCTCCGTTATTTGGTTGGTAAAATAACTCATGGGATCTGTTAAAGCTTAGAATACAATGAAGCTAGCAACTTATTCAGATGCCGATTGGGCAAGTGATCCAGATGATTATCTGTCACGTTTTGAACCTCCAACTGTGTATTGTGACAATGTTGGAATAACATTTCTCTGTGCAAATTCAGCATTTCACTCAAAAATAAAATATGTTGCTTTGGATTATCACTTTATTAGGGACAAATCCAAACACGTGTTCTAAAAGTATCTCACGTTCATACCAATGACCAGCTCGTGAATGCTTTCACTAAACCTCTGACTTGAGCTTGTTTCAAAGATCTATGGTTCAAGATTAGAGTGACTGACGTCCCTTCAACTTGTAGGGGCATGAAAAGGATATGAATATCGATGCATAATTACTCAATTATTTATTTACGGAAACTACCTTATGTATAATATCTAGACCTATGAGTATTGTTGTATATATTCTCCTCTGTGAAAAAGAATATTAAATTTGGTGAATAAGAATAGAAGCAAGTTGTGTTGAGAGGTGGTAGGCAAAGAAGTTAACTTGGAAAGTAGTTTATCATCGAGCTTTGTGCGCCACACACGTTCCTATACATCTCCACTTGATCCAAGAATTGGTAAACTCTTATATACTACAGAAAACAGTTGTACATTTTTAATGTTTACAAAAATATAATTTAATACCGCCTTGTAAAGTCTGCTGCAAATTAAAGAAGAGTTCGTTGTATATAGATA
>JAKUCM010001107.1:0-12162 GCA_023374145.1 Lepidium sativum | reverse complement strand
AAAGTTGTGAGAAATTGCCACAGAGTTTCTTGAAGCATGGGAGTATTGTTTGTGGCATAGAGCGTGTTATTTGCAATCGTGATATATGTATGGATAATCTTAGCATGGAGAGTAGTGAGTATTGAGAGAAATGGTATTTAGTTCACAACCACAAAGTCTTTTGTTCTCGTTTCTTGAGAATGTCATTCTCAAGATTCTAGGTAAAGTAGTTGATGATGGTTTCGAAGAGTTAGGACAAATCATTGTGGCATGTAGGATAGGTAAGTATTTGGGGGAGAACAAGGAGTAGCTTAAGGGAGTTTTAATGTGGTTGATGGACATCATACTACATGTAATAAACTATGGTTCGCCTTAGAGAACTTTGTTTGTACCGTGTGTTAAATCTGGTAACTAAGGAGCACGTTACCTAGAGAGCCTTACATTTGCAAGCGTTGAAGGTTATATCGAAGATGCTGCTGATATGTTTGCCGTAGAGGAAGGTCTGACATTAGAAATGACATTTACGATGAGAATTTTGAAATACCTTCGGGTGAGTTCCATGTGGAAAATGGAACATTTAGAATTCCGGAAGGAAACTGTGACTCTAAATAGAGTTGAATGTGTTGCGAAGAAGGTGTTTATAACCATCAAAGATATTGGAATTGTGAAGTCGCGAAACTATAGTGAGGTGTGGCGTTTTGGCAGTGTCCCAAAATGTGTTGGTGCAGGACATGGATGTTGTTTGCATGGACCATGCTTGGAGTGTTTTAGTTGGTGGAGATTGATTGGGTTTATATATATGTTCTAAGAGTTGAAAATTTGTAAGAGGAAGATGTTTTTATGTATGTGTTCGGCATGCCGTCCTTGTGTATATGTTATGCATGACGTCTTTGATTTTTTTTTTGTACACTACAAGAAACAGGCGTTTTGCGAGGGAAAATCTTTAAGCTATTTTGTAGTGCCGTAAAACTCCTTAACGAGTCTGTAAAATATTTTGTTGAAAGAATTTATCGAGTAAACTGTCGCTCGAAATATGATAGGAAAGTATATGGCATTCTAATGTTTTGTAAGTACCAAAAATCCAACCTTTTATTCGATAGGACCTTAGAAATTTTCAGCAAGATCAATAATAAAGTCCATTTTATGCATACGTCTTCGAGGAAGCCTCTTGATATATATTGATGTATTGGGTGCCTTGGAAGACGTCCCTTGGCTTAAAGGTATGGTTTTCCCAGTGGATGAGGTTGAACCAGTACTCGAACCCGCACCTATAAGAGAATGTCTTGGCATTTCTTAACCTGTAATGGAAATTCACAAGTATTAGAGTGTTGAAGACATAAGCATATAGATATCGAGGACATATTTACAGAACATAATAAACTGACATAATGGAAAAAAAAATCTTAGAAATTCTCTACTCTAAAAAATCTTAGAAATTCTCTACTCTAAAAAAAAATCTTAGAAATCCGCTCCTACTACTTCAGGTAGAAGGTTCGATCTCTGGTGTCTTGAGGATTTGTAAAGTGACTACACCATTGTACCACATGTCCTCGGCTTAAGAACGTTATTCCGAAACTTAAACAACTCACATAATGGAAAAAAACCATAGATTATTCAAAAATTCTCAACAGGGGCAAAATGTAATTTGTAAAACTGGATATGGCATATTCCGCGAGTTTAAATTTTGGTAACATTTCTTCTAATTTCGAAAAAAATTGGGGTATTTTGTACAATTTTTCTCTTAAAGAAACCCTCACTCTTACATAATATTGAAGATTTTATACTCTACTCTTTTGAGAAAATGAAAAAAAAATCAGTTCCAATTTCTGAAGATTTGAAATTGTGATCTTGTAATTGCTAGAAAAATAATTTATAAAAAAGGATAAAAATGAAAATAATTGAGTTTATATTAATTTTTTATCTTTATAGTAATACTATTTTTTATGCCACCAGTGTTTTTCTTTCTGTGTTGATCCTACTAGTAATAAACATTACATAGCGATAATATAGGTGTATAAAGGCAATTCTAATCCATACACTAAATTTGGTGTAAAAACAACATCAAAAATCGGTTCATTAATTTTCTCAAAAAATTATATGCGACCACAACACCAAATCTCACACCAAATATAATTATTTCTATTATTGTATTTTATTTTTTGTCAACGGTATATTATATTGGATCACAAATGGCCGGTCTAATAACCAAATTCCTAAATAATGTAGACATGAGGACTTACCGGTTTTATTTATTTTTACTCGATTTTAATCGGTTTTATATATTTCATGTATATATATTTTGGACTCATGTAAAAACTAGTAAAATTTTGGTTCAATTTTAAATTGATTTTATTCTGTTCTCAGTTAGTTTTTTAAATCCGAGAAAAATGCTCAAAATTAATACTAAAGAACAACATATAAAGTTATTTTATAATATAAAAGTATGGCGTGATACTGTTCATAAATCAGTAAAAAACAATCACATACTCTTTAATATAGACTTTGCAGATTCTGTAAAAAAACAATCACGTTTATGGAAGAAGTCGAAGTGAGTATTACTGAAATATTATTAACTCTGAGCTTCTTTGTACTTGAAGACACAGTCATAAAGCCGTCCTCCAAGAAACTCCGCTACTTCAGCATGCTTCACCTGCATAACAAAATGATTATGAACATGAGGAATACAAACAATAAATATGGAACATTTGTGTTAATTAATCAGAGTCTCTGAGAAAGAAAAGAAAACAAGAGAGTAAGACTTTATTACCATTCCAATCTTGAGAGAGTCACACTTGAACTGAGCATAAAGGTTTGTCTCAATGCCACGACCCTTAACAAAACGGCCAAAGAAGTTAGCTAACAAAGGCAACACAAGTTTACTTTCATGATATAATTGGGCCTTACCATGCCTTCAAGGATGACCAAGTCTGCATCAGATGAGAGGTAAGCAAGCTCTTGTGATATTTTCGAGAGATCGATAACCTTAAACAAGTGTTTGAGAAGGACAAAAAACATAAACTTAAGAATGTTATGAATAAATCCATTATTCTCTTTGGGAGTTTCTAATGTCTCACTGCTAAGTCATTCCCTGAATTTGCAATCAGAAGCTTCGAAGTATCAACGCCTACCAATTGGCCATTTTCATCTTTCAACTGGTAAACAAAGACTCATACATCAGATTCACTTTACTTTAAATCAGCTAATACCAAGAGTTACTTCATTCATCACCTGTGACACGATATCTATAAGCTCGGTATATATTACATCGTTGATAGCTGGCAGCTCATTAGCAGCCAGTACCACCTTCAAGAGGAAAGGTGAAGAGGAAGAACAACTTAGAGTATACTCTGCATCACTAGCTTCATTAAGAACTTTTTAGTAACCAGAAAGCTCACTCAAGAGACTTATTAAAAGACTCGGTCATTGTCAATGGTACTGACCTGAGTTCCTCGACGGAGTAGCTCTCTGGCAAACGGTAATATACCCAATATTATGTCTGCACCAGAATTATCAACAAAAATCACTGCCTGTCATGAAAAAGAGAAAATAACAATGAATTTTGTCAAGTGATCGGTCTTTTAAGTTAGAACAAAGCATTAGAGAAAGAGCAAACAAAACGAGTGACCTTCTTCCACGGCTCCTTGATCCATTTGGCTTGGAAGTTGTCCAAGTCATCAATGACCCATGGTCGTGGAACCAAGTTTTGACAGGTATCCAAGAAAGATATACCTTCACTTGAGAAAACCTCAGCAAGCTTGAAGATATGAAAAGAAAAAAACACCTACTTAGGATATGCTTCCTGTGGGAGAACCAAAGAGAGGCAACTAAAAAACCGGCATTGTACTACAAGTAACAAAATACCTGTGCAGAACCCAGATCAAAGATGTTTCCAGCAAATATTCCTCTCACTAAGTTCTCTAACCGTTTTTCGTCATCTTCGATAGCATCACTCAGACTGACAACTTCAGGAAATAGTGATATAGCCTTTGCATTCTCTTCATCCTATTTCAATTCATTAATTAATTGGTGCTTAGATTATGGAAACCGCAAAAGCTATTTAAAGGAAATTCAAACCTTCACTTTCTTGAATATGTCCCTAAATCCTAACTCTCTGAGTAAATGCTCACGAACTTGCCCGAGTTTCTGAAAACAAGCCAGAATACTCCATGAAAACAAAGCTCACTACACCAAAGAAAAGAATCATCAAGGAGTTTCAACTTACAATGCCATCTGGTGGCCCACCATTGCTCTCTGGATCTTTCTTCCAGTTTTCAAGAATTCCCGCATATCTTCCAGATTAAACGCAAAAGCTTAAAAGGTATCTCTGAGTAGCATACAATTCAAGGGCAGTTCCGAGATTATAATGAAAACACAAACCGCAGGACACAAAATTTGTTGAGCTTATGAAGGTGACATTGACAAACTAAACCCTTGAGAATTACCACATACATACATACACAAAAGTATGTACCTTTCTGCAAATAATTCAGCTTTAGCAGGAGCATCCAGAACTGTTGTATCGCTCTCTGCACGTTTCCTGCAGAAAAATAGCTTATGGAGAATTAAGAGGATTACTTGTTTAAATCTCAGGATGCAAACTGTTTCATATAAATAACCTCATGATAATACTAAGTAGATAAAAACATGAAAACACAGCAACATCAAATAAACCACATTAGCTAAAGAACTATAAAAAGTTTCCAGAGCTTTGGAAGAATTCCATATCACTAACCGACTTCACACAGCCAATTTAAGCAAACTATTGGAATATGAGACTAAGAGAAGAAATTTTAGGTATCAAAATCTAAGCTTGATTCGACTTGAGGTAATGAACAATCCTCTAATTAGCAGTATATGAATGTGGTCAAAGTAAAGTGGACGAGGAGAGAAACTAAACTTGAAAGAAGGGATGGATTTGGCGAAGACGTTAATCCAGGAGATTTCAGTTAAAGTTGCTTTCTTGGGATTGTCAGAGGGTAATCTGTAAGGAATGGTACAAGCCCTGTAGTTGGTTTCTATAGACGTCGATAAAAGAGGAAACGGAATCATCTCCGAATTGAATTGACGACGAAGAAGAACCGGGTCGGGTACGAGTCAAAGATTCAGTCCGATATCACCACACGATTAAATGTCGTATGTGACTATGTCGTATTCGGATTAGCCAAGCTCCAAACTTTGTGGTGTCCCTTCGACATCAAAAGTCAAAGAACTAGTTATCTTCTCAAACTAAGTCATTTTTGGGCTTCAAAGACATGAGTTTATTTTCTGTCTGAATAGTCCCATCAGATGACAAATCCAAGTGACCGTTTCCGCGGTAGCATTCAGTAATCAGAACAGAAATTGAACGTGTAACGTTCTTGATCTTATGCTATAGTTAGCATCTGGTTAATATTGTTGTCCAACTATTGTAAGGACTTTAAGTTATGTGTCTGTTGCTGTGTCCCTGTCACCAAACTGATGCTTGTGGCTGTGATCTAGGAAGCTATTTGTTCTGATTGAGATTCAGTCACCTTGCTAAGCCAATATACTAAGCTTCAATTGATGTCAATGCCATAATCTTTTACTTCCTCCCTTGTGTTCTGAAACTCCTTAGGCTTAAACATTGCTACTGGGTGCTGGTTTTGCAGGACCAAGCTTCTAGAACAGGAGAACAAGTAACAGATGTTTGATTGAGCAGGAAGCACCTTGGAGTGATCAGACAACTCGGTTTCAAGAAAATACATACTTTATTCATCGACTTTAATTACACAAACCAAGCATGATATCAACAGTTCCCTAACCATTTCATCCATCATAAAGGAATGAAAAATATATTCTTTTTCGAGTTGTCATATCGAGATGGAAAGAAGCTTTCAGTATGACCCTTGTGTGCTCTGTTTTGAACCCTAAGGAATCACAGCTAGGGAAAAGGAAAACTGAAGATTACTGAAATATAATTAGCTCTGAACTTCATTGTATTTGAAGACACAATCATAAAGCCGTCCTCCAAGAAACTCTGCTACTTCAACATGCTTCACCTGCAAAACAAAAAGACAGACAGGAGAAATGAGAAAGAAGAAATATATAGAGAGTATTTCTTTTCATCAATTCTATAGAGAAAAGGAAAAAAAAAAGGGAGAGGTAAAAGTACTACCATTCCAATCTTGAGAGAATCACACTTGAACTGAGCATAAAGGTTTGTCTCAATTCCACGACCCTGAATAAAACAACCAAGAAGTCACTTAACAGAACCAAGACTAGTTAAATATTTACTCATTTCACTTTCACAGTATATATGGTCCTTACCATGCCTTCTAGGATAACTAAGTCGGCATCAGATGAAATGTAAGCAAGCTCTTGCGGCACTCTAGATAGATCGATAACCTAAAACCAAATTTTCAAGACGGAGAAAAAAGGCTTAAAATTTGGTAAAATAGAACCATTTCTTGTTCTGAGAGCTTCTAATGTCTTACTGGTAAGTCATTCCCTGAATTTGCAATCAAAAGTTTCGAAGTATCGACGCCTATCAGTTGGCCATTTTCATCTTTCAGCTGGTAAATCAAAACAAATAAATCAGATTTACGTCTTTCTTAAAAGCTGAAAATATCAAGAATTACTTCATTCATCACCTGTGACATGATCTCTATAAGCTCAGTATATGTTACATCATTGATAGATGGCAGTTCGTTAGCCGCCAGCACCACATGCAAGAGGAAAGATGAAGAGGAAGAACAACTTAGTAAACACTGAAGAACTTTTAGCAACCAGAAAGTTACACTCAAGCGACAATTGACAAAAGACCGAGTCAGTGTCAAAAGTACCTGGATTCCTCGACGGAGCATCTCTCTTGCAAACGACAAAATACCCAATATTATGTCTGCACCAGAATTATCAACAAAAATCACTGCCTGTCATGGAGAAGAGAAAATAGACAAGAAATTTTGTCAGATCATTGACCTCTGAAGTCTGAACAAAGCATTAGATAAAGAGCAAAACAAAAGCGACCTTTTCCCAAGGCTTCTTGATCCATCTGGCTTTGAAGTTGTCCAAGTCATCAATGACCCATGGTCGTGGAACCAAGTTTTGAAAGCTAGCCAAGAAAGACATACCATCCCTTGAGAAGACCTCAGCAAGCTTCAAAATGTGATAATGAAGAGCCAGTAAATTAGGACATGCTTCCTGTGGGATATACCAAAGAGAGGCGACTGAAGTAATAAAATACCTGTACAGAACCCAGATCAAAGATATTCCAGCAAATATCCCTCTCACTAAATTCTCTAACCGTTCTTCGTCATCTTCGATAGCATCACTCAGACTGACAACTTCAGGAAATAGTGATATAGCCTTCGCATTCTCCTCATCCTATTCATTGAAATTGAACTTATCTAATTACAGTGTGAGAGCATGAGAGAATTGGTGCTAGCTATATGAAAATCTCAAAAGCCCTTGAAAGGAAATTCAAACCTTCACTTTCTTAAAGATGTCCCTAAATCCTAACTCTCTGAGTACTTGCTCACGAAGCCGGCATAGAAGCTGAAAATAAATTAAAACAATCCATGAAAACAAAAGCTCACTACACCAGATGAAAGAATTATGTGGTGTTTTGACTTACAATGCCATCTGGTGGCCCGCCATGGCTCTCTGGATCTCCCTTCAAGTCTTCAAGAATTCCCGCATATCTTCCAGATTCAAAGACAGTAAAACACAGATCAAAAGACTGAAACACTATCCTGAGTGACATATAATTCAAGGGCCCTAACGAAAGTATATAAAAATGCAAACCACATGACATCCAGTTAATGAAGGTGACATTGCAAAAGATTAAAAACTGTACCTTTCTGCAAAATTTTCAGCTTTGACAGGAGCATCCGTTACTGTTGTATCGCTCTCTGCACGTTTCCTGCATATTAAACAGCTTTAGAACATCGAGACTTATAGGGCATTCTTTTTTGTTAAATCAGGATTTTATTGTTTCATACAAGCTAAAACATCTATAGCTGCCTAAGTCAAAAACCATGTAAACCCAGGAAAATCAACACAAAAAACTACCAACACACTAGTTAACTTCAGCTGAAGAACTAAGTAAAGCAGTTTTGGTAACAAAATCAAACTTTGATCCGACCAATGGAAATGAACAATCCCCATAAACAAAATCTGATTCTGGTCAATGTAATCAGAACTCAAAACTCAAAGAGAGAAGCAGTGGGGAGAGAAGTAACTTGAAAGGAGGGATGGAATTAGCGAAGACGTTAATCCAAGAGATTTCCGGGGATCATCAGAAGGGAATCTGTAAGGAATTGTGCAAGCCCTATAGCTGGTTTCTGTAGGCGTTGGTAATTGAGGAAACGGAATCATCTCCGAGTCGCTCTCCATTTATTTGCTTGTGATATCTTCAGAAATGATTGGTTGGTGACGAGGAAGAACAAATGTATTAAGAGCCGGGTCTCGTTACGGGTAAATGACCCAGGTTCCTGATTCACGTCACAACTCACAACACGAACCAATGTGGATTTCCTGCATCGGTTTTAGTTTTTGTCTACTTAATAATAGCCAAGTTCCAATCTTTGAGGAGTTTGTTTCTGCAAATATCTAAAAGCCAAGAGTTTGTTTGAAGTAGTTAAGGTTTTTGTTCTATACAAATCAGTTGTCTTTGGTCTTCGATGACATGATCAGATAGATACAGATGTTGGACACATATATTTGAAGGTCAAGCAAGTCCAACAGGACCTGGAAAAAAATCAACTTTCACAACATATACAAACCTAAGTAAAGCAATTAAGAACCCAGCCTAGGTTCAATATACCACAATGTAAGTTCCAGCTGCAAGACAATCATTACTATTCTAACATAAGAGGATAATGGAATCTAGCTCATCAGTTGGGCTAGCTTGTACACACACAACAATCTACTTCTTCCCTAGATTCTGAAACCCTATAGGCTTGCCACAGAGTGCTGGTTTTGCAGAGGCCTAAGCTGCTATGATAGGAGAAGGGATTCTAAGTATTGGTATCTTCCTAGTCCTTACACCAAAACATTTGTTTATTAGTAACTCTCTTTAATCACCAATCATCATGATACTAACACCAATAACCACTGTCCACTCTCACTCATGCATCCTAGCATCTTTACCTCGACCATCTCTGGTTCTCTTGACACCATAAGATGCTTACACATTCAAGTAAAACCGCCTGAAAATTGCTTCATTATGACGACACAGCAAACAACAAATGTATGAATTGAGCAAAGAAGCACCTTGAAGTGATCAAAGAACTCGCTTTGCAGAAACACACATACTTCCTTCATTGAATAATAATTTACACAGCCCAAGAATAATTTCAACCATTCCCTTCTCATTTCATCCATCATAAACGAAGAACTAAATCTTTTCCTTATCGGATCACCATAACGTATTACCCTTAGTGCCCTATGTTTTGAACCCGATTCCAATTTCCACCACTCATTTCTTGGCTTTAGAGAATCTAAGACACCGATACTTCTCACCACTCACAGTAATTTCAAGAGCTCCATCTTGATTATCCTGATTTGATGCAGTCCCCATGAGAACACTCTTCTCCTTCTCCAGATTCTCTCTCTCCATCTTCAACCTCGCTTCCTGTCTTGCAATCTCCGTCTGAAAAGACCAGAAAATCAGTATCCCCACACAAATTTCCAAAACAAAAAAAACTAACTTTAAAATATGTACCTCACGGCGAGAAAGCTCAGCTTTCCAAGCAGCTTCTCGCTCAGCGACTTCACGTTCACGCTCTTCAATATAACTTTGCATCTCCCTCTCCTTCATGATCCGATCTTGTATATCAGCGTCAAGAGCTTGCTTTAGCTCCTCCACAAACTTATCCACCACTAATTTAATCCTCAGCGACATCGTTCTTTTCCTTCACAGAAAATCTTAACTTCTCACACTAACCGCAACACAAATTTCAAAAACCCCTTCTGGTTTTCCGTCTTTATTTACGGCGACGCTTCGCCGACGACGAGATTCCGATCGGTTCTCGCTTGCGTGAGAATCGAGGAAGGGGACATTCACGACCTTTTGTTTATCTTCTTGAGAGAGAGGGAACAATAAATGGGCTCTTCTTAGTGACTTGTTGGGCTTAAATAAGCCCAAACAAAGAGTGAAAATAAATGGGCTCTTCTTAGTGACTTGTTGGGCTTAAATAAGCCCAAACAAAGAGTGAAAATAAATGGGCTCTTTTTACCGTATTTGTTGGGCCTAAATAATAATTTTACATTAATCTCAGCTCGTTGGGTCACACGTGTGAGGAAGAGAAAAATTAGGGTTTTACATTTCGCTTCTGAAACCCTATAGAAATAGGCAAGTCTGGTTTGCTTAGCCGCGGAGGAATCAGAACTCTTTCGCTGCAAACATGGTTCGTAATCTTTGTCTCTCTTAATCTCATATTGACAAACAACTGTAACATGGCTTCTTTCAACTGTTTTTTTCTTCTCAATATGTGAATTCGTTTTGTGCGACGGGGATGATAATCTCTGCTTTCTTTTCTGGGTTTAATTGCTATGTCTATCTAAGTAGCTTTCCGATGTAATTATGGAATCTTGTTGGTGTCTCTAAAGTGAATTTCTTTTTGCGATCTGTATTATTGGGTTGAGATCGATTTTTAAGCTGCCATTGGTGAGATCTCAAAAGATAGAATTCAATTATCAGATATGGAACATCACAAGCGCTATTCTTGTCTTGAATGATGGGACATTTAGTGATTGAGTTTTTATGAAGATGTACTGTGTCTTATTTTTGGTAATTTTCCATTTTATTTGTAGGCAAGAGGTTTGAAGAAGCATTTGAAGAGGCTCAATGCCCCTAAGCATTGGATGCTTGACAAACTTGGTGGTGCCTTTGTAAGTCACTTGTGTTTGATTGAATCTTATCGGAGTTTAGTTATCATTCATTGTTGCTCAGAATTGCTCTCTCTGCGCAGGCCCCCAAGCCGTCTTCTGGACCACACAAGTCTAGAGAGTGCTTACCCCTTGTCCTTATCCTTAGGAACAGGTTGAAGTATGCTCTGACATACAGAGAAGTGATTTCTATCTTGATGCAAAGGCATATTCAAGTTGATGGGAAAGTGAGGACTGACAAGACTTACCCTGCTGGTTTCATGGGTGAGTCTGGCTGTAGTTGTTTGTGCGTCTTCGTTTTCATGTCCCTTTGGTTTCTACTTGACCGATCAGTGATTTAACTAAATATAACATTTGCAGATGTTGTGTCCATCCCAAAAACAAATGAAAACTTCCGTTTGTTGTATGACACCAAGGGACGCTTCCGTCTTCATTCCATCAGAGATGAGGAAGCAAAGGTTGGTTTTCCTAAACTCCTTAAATTTCCCGAAGCTGAATCGGTCAAAACAATGTTGAGTATGTGTTTGATGCACTCATCAAACCTAATGATAAATTGGACTGTTGATTACCAGTTTGTTATACATTCTAACAAGCATCCTCATTTCCTGTTATGCAGTTTAAGCTTTGCAAGGTGAGAACTATCCAGTTTGGTCAAAAGGGCATTCCCTATTTGAACACATATGATGGTCGCACCATCCGTTACCCTGACCCACTAATCAAGCCTAATGACACCATTAAGCTCGACCTTGAGGAGAACAAGATTGTGGAGTTCATTAAGTTTGATGTGGGCAACGTAGTGATGGTGACTGGAGGTAGAAACAGAGGGCGTGTTGGTGTCATTAAGAACCGTGAGAAACATAAGGGAAGCTTCGAAACAATCCACATCCAAGACTCAACAGGACATGAGTTTGCTACAAGGTTGGGAAATGTGTTCACCATTGGTAAAGGAACAAAGCCATGGGTGTCTCTTCCAAAGGGAAAAGGTATTAAATTGACCATCATTGAAGAAGCCAGGAAGAGACTTTCTGCTCAACAAGCTGCTTGATTATTGTACTGGGTTTCCCAATTTTCAGAACAGACTGTTACTTTGCAGCTATTTAAACGAGTTCACTTTTGTTTTCAAACTTATCTTTTGGGATTTGTTATGAGGTTTAATTTTGGACTTTCTGTGCTATTATGAGTTGGAACTTCATCTTGGTTTCTTCTGATGGACCATATTATTAAGACTTGGTAAATCCCAACCTCTGCTAACAACAGTATAAATTAAAAAACAATGCAAATTGTTGTTAAATTTTTTATTATATATAGTCTTTGAATGGTAAACGTATTTCCACG